>JAHZNA010001438.1:1828-16673 GCA_027743935.1 Sinodicranocentrus sp. ZH6
GCATGTTTAATCAGCTATGTCAACAATTTAGACTTCATTTGTCTACAAGCAATTCGTCTGATATACATTTGCATGCTCCACTCTCAAGTACCATGCAAAAATTTTCATGTTATTGGCTCTAAAATCGACTAAAATGAACAATTTCGCAAACCCGAACCTTAATGTTCTTATTTACTCAAGCCCATTTACTCATGTACTCAATAAGAATTGGATGTACTTGGCCCGTTTTCTTGAATAATTCTAACAATGAACAAAGTCATCACTCATTCATAATGCTCATAAATTTGTATCATTTTCATGCAGCTGCATATCGGATAGAAAGAAATTGATCATGTACTTTAGTAATTTTGCTTGTTTTTTATACCTGAGCCCTCAACCCACTGTCCTGAGAACGAGCGTCCACTAAGAGTTCCTTGTAAAATGTCCTCCAAAGTGATTGGCTCTAGTTCATTTTGTCTACTGTAATCACGATTTCTAGGAGGTACCGCACCACTAGCTGTTTCATATTGACAACTTACACATAATACCACTACAATAAACCCTAAAACTAAGGAATTTGGCACAGTAAGCGGAGAAGTCATTTTTGCTCGCTTGATTAAAACTCAACTCATGCACAAAGACTAGACTGAGCACTGCCAACTGCAGTGCACCTTGTATTTAAATGTGGACGAGATTCATCAAGCACTAAATTATTTCACAGGAGAGGACACTTGTTAACTAAACCCGAAACGGTGATAAGCGAAATACCGTAGCACTGAGGAATTCTAATGGTGATAATGACAGTGCAAGGAAATACATGGTTGATTATTTTGATTGAGAATGAGAGAGGGAGAGAACGAGAGTTGCAGGTTTGCCAGATGAGGCATTAAAATAAAAAGAGCATAACACCATCAGCAGTGTGCACTAATGTAAGTGACTAAAGTAGTCAGGCAGGGAGGACAGGTTGGCCTACAACCTTGCCGTCAGTGTTATGATTGTATTGTGAGGAGCAATGAAATATATAAGCTTCTCCCTTTGGCTTTGTTGTATTTTATTATTTACGTGCTGCCCCTACTGCAAGTTGCATACGCAGATTGCAGATGTAGAGAAAAAATGTAATATTGTGGTCTCACACCGTCTGTCTTATAATGTGTGTATGGAAATCCTACGCAGACATGAATCTCTGTGAGCACTGTCTGTGCATTTATCTCCTTTCGCCACTGATCCTACGCGGTAACTGTCATCATGAAAACCTGTTCTTCCATTGTGTATCAGTTGATGTTGAATATTTTAAAAAAATATATATTTTTTCGTGATTATCTCCTCTTCAACACACACACTACAAGACCTCTCAAGAGCACTGTCAACCATATCACTGGCGTTGTTTATACTGCTTCAGGGTAGTCGTCATAAATATGAAAGGAGAGAAAAAAGCACGAAAGAATATTAGGATTACAAGATGCTATAAAACCTCATATGCATACTTTGGCATTTATCAAACGAAAGGGAAAAGACATTTTTATGTGTAATATTTTTTAATGGGAACATAATCTTTGAATCAAGAGTTTGCTCCTTCAATGCTTAAATTTAAAATGGACTTGGGCGAAGGAGTTGTCTTCGGTGAAATATTCATGCGCAGATGAGAACACACTTGAGGATACGGTATGGATTATGGAGAAATTGGTGATAACATTGGGGTTCTCAGTAAAATCAGGATTTTTCATTTGCGTCTCAATACACAGGAAAAGGATTATCCATGCAGAGTAAGGCGGAGATAGGAGAAAGAGACAAATACCAAGTGCGGCAGACGACATTTATAACCTTTTCGGTTACACCCGACAAATAAAATTTGTTTGAGTTGTGGAGCGATGAGAAGCAGATTGCATGTCTACATGAATGTATGTGTGTTTATGCATACATATCTTTTTCTATGTGTATATCAGTATGTACAGTTTATTCATTATTCTGTACATCAGGGCCGAGTTGCTACTTACCCAAATAATCCAATTCATAAAATAAGTAAACACATTTGTATTTCGCCAAAATATTTGGAATTAAGCCATGTGCACATGCAAGTGAATAGACGTAGTAAAACCTTGGAGGATATAACATCATCAAATGTTCTATGCAACCAAAATGTTTCTTCCTGGGAGAAAAGTTTAAGCAAGTTCAAAGAATTTTTCGTCAAATTCT
Organism: Sinodicranocentrus sp. ZH6; assembly: GCA_027743935.1. Taxonomy (NCBI): domain Eukaryota; kingdom Metazoa; phylum Arthropoda; class Collembola; order Entomobryomorpha; family Entomobryidae; genus Sinodicranocentrus; species Sinodicranocentrus sp. ZH6. The sequence continues at coordinate 4,001 of JAHZNA010001438.1, forward strand.
ATTGGTGGGAAACCTAAATACTCCCAGATCAAGCCTTCACAATAAGGCACATCTTCGCTCCGTGGCACGCACTTTTTTCTCATCCACGCTTTCCTTCAAATTAATACACTTCCAGAAAATAATACATATATATTATCATTTCAAGAAGTGGACTTGCGCGTGGGATTCAACCATGAGCAAGCAAGGAAAGACAAGGGTTTGGGTTTGCTCATACTTGTGCAAACACTTTAGATTACTTCTGGCAGTCATGAGTAGAATTTATGCTCGAAATGCACTTTACATTTCCTACTTTGCTACAGTATCATGTACTGTATTGCACTGCGCAGATTTGCAATTTTGCAATTTACCTCAAAATGTGCAAGTGTAGAGCACATGTAATTGATGCATGCAAAAGTTCTCGATATGTAGGCGGCTTGGAATGGCTTGGATTTACAAATACATAGCGTGATCACTACGTAAAAGCGAATGTCGACAATGTCGAGAGCGAGACCGTAATCATAAAACTAAAACGCCCTTGATTATAACTAACACTTAAATACTCGTAGCAGGAAGGCATGAGTAAAATAAAACAGGGCTCTTCTGCTCTTCTGTAATTTCAAGCATGGTCTCCTAAACTATACTATGTAGAATGTATAGTATTTGTGGTTATTGCCCTACACGTTTTATTAAATTATGTGCATGTATAAAACTAGCATCATAAAAATATTTTATGGATTGTGCTGGTGAATCAAGATTAAACCGTGACACTTATCGTTAGAAACAGACGGAATATTGCACGTCTCCGAATCTACTTTATCCAATAAAAAATTTAATGCATCTGCGTTTCTGAATTTATGACAATATGTAAGACTTTAAGATAAGCTCAGGTGAGCTTCCAGCACATTCAACATGCAAGTATGTTTTGTTGACAACCCACAGCCAGTTCAGCAAAAAAATTCATGTCACTCATTTCTGCGTTGTTTTTAGTCTGACTACCGGATCACTTCATGATGTTGAGCACATAAAAAGATTTTTATGGTGTGCATGATTAAGCACAAAATATAATTATACGACATTTATTACAAAGAGAAAATGTATCTCTGCAATCTGCAAGCGTCATGGAAAGACATAATACATTCAGAAACTTTTAACTTTTATGAGCACCTTGTGCTAAAACCATTTCTGAAATTAATCTTGCCAAACTGTAGGTAAGCCCAATAATAGCGCGATGACCTTAAAATCCCTTTCCTAGCAATTGTTTTTTATTCCTGGCTGATTCCGCCATCAGTTTACGGAACATTAACTGATTTTTAATGCAGACCTTGATTTGCATACCTAAATAAACCAGAGGTGGAGAATATATCTTCGATTTTAACAGTTTTAGGGGTTTTCGAGGTTTCCAAAGCCACTTGTACTCGTAAATTACTCTATATTTACACGACGAATCCAGTCCCGCATATGTCTATCCCACCACAAGTAAGCAAAATGTAATGTTCAAAGCGAGCAAGATAGGTGTGGTATGAAGCTTAATATCCAGCATTTCTCTGTTATTACAGTCACCAAATGGATCATTTTCTTCAAGTCGAAAGTTATACATGGACGATGAATATACAACAACAATTAAATCTATCATCAATAGTGAATTAATGATGCGTAAAGTAACAAATATTAAGGTTATTATTAAAGTCATCATTATGAACTAATCAAAGCGGCGTATCAAGGTAAAGTAAGATTTTTTTCTTTTAATAGCTGGATTGCAAAAGTTTCCCTAACTCGTAAGCAGAGTTAAGAAATCCCAAAGATTTCAAGTAGAGACAGTAGAGAAGTCTTAATTCAACACAAAATGTCATTTACCAATTCACCTCATAAAAAAGGTTAAAGAACTGCATGCTACCTTCAAATCTATAGATAGTTTAGATTTCAGATGACCAAAAACAATAATATTATTATTATGCATCTTGTGTAGTGCATGTATTCATAACTTAAAAATTTCTTAATAAGTCATTTTGCAATCAATGTTATTACCCTGGTCTGACCCATGTTATTAATGCTTTGCGCACCATATCATTATAATCTTGTTTGCCAAGATTTTTTCTGCGAATTTGTACTTATGCCATTAAGCTAATACCTAAGATTTAGGTATACATAATAGTGTTCTCGTTACGTACAATCAATTTACAAAACTGATTTATAATTATGCCAATTAGCATTTTCGTGAATTTCTAATACTTGCAATCACGTAGAAGCCCGAAAAATATATTTTTAAAAATTATTTAGGCATGTCTAATACATGGTATGCATACGTTTACGATGTTTACGAATCACTCACAGAAAGTTAGAAATCAATGTTATCAATTAGCTTTACTTCATCTTGGCACACATATTGTCTCAAACGAAGGCGTGTGCAATTGAAACTTTCCTAGTTCCTTATTGAAAGTGAGTCTGATGGTTTTTTTACATCAAAAAACTAAACCAGAATGAGTCAGATTTCTAGACTTTGTTGCGTGTCCAAATTTGGTGTTGTATACGCAAGAAATCCATTAAATTCTTAATATGAATTGTTTGTTTTGTTTTTCCATATAAATCTATAGCTTGTTAGTCACTACTACCTACGCAAGAAATGGAGCAAGTGCGGTATCAGATCAGGTCTGGTGTTGGGTATTTACTCAAGGATACAAGAACAGCTAAACTTGCATTCGCATTCATTCAATGCAAAGATAGTGCTTTATATCTGGTTACATTTCAACTCAAAAATGCCTAAATTTATGTACAGCTCATTCTGGTGTCGATTATCAAATGGTGACAACATAAAACGCAAGATTACTACCTCGTAGCACGGATGTGATACCATAAAATAAACCTGGTCGCAATACCGGAAGCCGTATCATCGCTTTTTATAATCTTCTACATGCTTCATTCATGGAATAAAATGCATGAGCATTGCGGTGTCGACATGAGATTTATGCACATGTGCAATCACCAATTGACATTCTGTAGCCCCCTCCTGAGAGGTAATTCCTTATAAGTTCCATGTAGAAAACTGAAACTCAAACAGATTTTGACAAGCAGCTCAAGTTTCTTGATTTTTTGTTTGATTTTTTGGTTGTCTGCTTCGAAAAAACATGCTTCTCACTATCTCACTGAATCTGATTTATATAGTTCAGTAAAGCATGAGCATGCATATTGCGTGAGTTTGCATATTATTTTAATCTCGCGTTTGAATCTTTCAGAACATGAACTGTCTGCTAATGCACATGTCTATCTTTGTTGTATGCATACATACGTTATAAAACACACAAAAGATCAGCCACAATATAAGCACACTCCTCATCTCAAAGAATCGAATCTAGGTTTATAATTACATGAAATTCTCTTACAAGCATTTCAATACACACTTATTTTTAAAAGTAGATAAGTGAATCTTATTACAACTCTTCGCCTACAAATTTATCAAATTCTTTTTAAAACAGGGAGATAAAGAAGCATTGGATTTCTTAACTGAATGACTTTAAAGATGCTTGCTACTCAGTTAGTCTTAACTCGAGGAGGCACACATGCAGAAGCATATTATTACATCTTTATCTCTCCTCTGAGCCGATTCTCTCACTCAGCAATAGTTTAAAATAGTGTAAAACTGCGCACCGCACACAAACCATGTCTTAAGGCGTATAAGTATAGCTCAAGTTAAAAAATAAATCATCAGAAATATTCAGGACGCGTACAACACATAACATAAGCATCTACACCTAACACAACAAACACGGAGAGACCCTCCTCGAGCATGAAAAAAAAATTGTTCACAGTCAAAATGCATTTTTAAAAGCCTGCTCTTGCTGAGCACGGAACAAGAACATGGTTATTAAAACAATTGTATTGTATTACGTTATATACTGCGTATTTAATAACCACTGCAAAACAGTTAACAGGACGGGGAAAAGGAAGGCTGACTAATGATATTTTCAATATTTAAGCCATCACATCGTCACGACGTCACGTCATTAAAGAGACCTGACTCATTCATAACATGTTTAGGTATATACATTACCTATTACGCCTATTTAGGTACTTACCGTAATATAATACTTGTACACTATGTTATATCATGAGCGTAAATAAATGTATACCTCTGCTAAAAGTTGAGATTTGAGATGTGCACTTGTCAGTCTAACGAGCAGTGCAGAGCTTAATGCATGCAGTTAACAGTTACCGCTCTGCAATTTTTGTGACTGGCACTCAATATCCTATACAGTGATAACCTAATAGCCATTCCTGAGCTCATTCGGCAGTTATACTACACAAGAAGAAAAATAACAATTGTCAAGCTCTTTATATATACAAGCGCATGTGAATCCTTTGCCTGTCAGTCGGTTAAGGAAGGTCCTATAAAAAAAGGTATTTACACACATTTGCCTTTTGTTTATTTCATCGTCTTCCTTCTACTTTCTGTTCCTTCTTTCCATTTCAACTTTTGTAATGCATTCCCCATTGAGACTCGTATATTCTTGTAGCTTTAATAATAGCAATACCAAGAAGAACGAAAATATTTAGGGAAATCTGCCTTGAGTCAGGAAAAGGGCAGATATGACTACCACGTGAATCCTCTTTGTTCATATTACACTTCTCACATTTTCAAAAAAAACTATGTGTATAAGTACAAAAGAAATGCATATAATATTCATATTTTTACTTCATTCTTGTCTACAAGATACAAGACAAGTAACTGCAGTATTGGACGTATACACTGCGGTGTGGGTATATCCATCCACAAAAAGTCGAAACGGTTTTCCCAACTTGGCTTGGATTTGGCTGTACCTTATTCTGAAGAGATTACTGTTGGTGGGCTACTGCATGCATTATGTATAAATGCTAAAGTTGCCTTGACTCTTGACTTCTTGACAGTCTGCATTCTCTAGGTTAGCAGTTGCAAGCGAAACGAGCATCAAGTAATTTGTACTTTTTGTGGTTGTGTTCAAGAGTGAGTTCGTGTGTGTTTAGGAATCAAGTAGTTTTTGTAAATTCACTGGTTATTCAAGTTCACTTTTCTTTAAACAAAATCCTTGTTGGTTCTCGACTCGTGAGAGAGAAAAAATCTTATCTTTCAAAATTTTCAGTTTTTTGTTGTGGCCGAAGCACGTACAGTCGTAAAACACACATAAGGAAAGAATTTATTGGAAATCGTCTCGGTTCGTTGACAGTTGTGGAGAGTGTGGAAGTTACCTACGGTAAAGGTATACTATACTTATCACTCAGCATATTATCCCCGGATATAAAAAATTGAATTAATACATCAAAAAAGTATACTATATACATACTACAAAGTTACTTAATTAGATTTAACAGCTTAACGCGTCTTTCCTGCCCATTTCACTTTTAAGACGATCAAAAAAATGTAAGTAATTGCTCTGTGGCCTTTGCCGTCACTCTTCACTCTTTTCTCTTAAAAAAGTTGATTTATAAGATGTGCAGATGATATATTAACAATGGTCATATAATACGGATATTAGGAAACTCACGCGGTCATGCTTTCACGCTGACTGAACTATGATATTAATCACTGCCACTGTATCTAGATGGTATAAGGAACAGTGAGTCAATAAATAAGTGCGTTGTAAAATGTATCAATCTGATTAGTTCCGAATTCATGCTTTTGTGAACCTAGTAATTGCCGTTTTTTCTTTGACTTTGACAGTGAGAGTTGATAAGGCTCTTTGCACAGCTCGGCGTTACGTTGAAAGAGTTGCATTAGCTTGTTTGCAATTAGATGTAGAGTGTAGAGTGTAAACACCGTTTTAAAAATTGATAGATGTTGTGTTTATCTAGAAGGCATTTTTGATCTTATCCGGTGGGTTTCCTTCTCATCTGAATAAAATACTCATAAAAGCTCAATGAACAAGCTTACAATTAGCAAACATTTTCTTCCTGAGGTGTTTACAAAAAAAACTTTTGTTAATTACTACAATATAAATGATTTTGTCAGGGAAGGGTTGAGGGTGGTTGTATCGTTGTATGTTTTGCAAAAAAATGTATAATAAGACCTTATGTACCTAAGCTATTTCCTAGTTAAAGATATAGTTGATAGTGCTAATTATTGCACAGTAGGTGAGTAAATATACCAATTTGCTTTGCTCTGGTAGCAAGATGAATTGAAAATCAGAAAATATCAATTATCGTGTTACATGGTTTTTGAAGTACAATGGGTTTAAGCTCGTTTGATTTTTATAAATATTAATAATACCACATTTATGTGTAACAGTATATACGGACTGGGCAAACTACGTTAAGCATCCTTCCCTTTGATTTTGAAGAAGAGGAAAATCGTAAAATCAGTCAAGTGCATCGATTCAAAAATGGACTGCCGAGCAAAATCTGGTCATAAACTAGGCACAGACCTCAGTGAAATCTTGGAGAAGCGTCAGCAAAGGTCCGAGTGCTCTGAGGAGGAGTGTGCAATTTTCATACAACAAGCCCAAGACGTTCAGGATCTTACAAGGATGTTAAGTCGGAAGGAAATTCGAGAATATCAGGGGATATTCAACAGGTAATTTAATAGTGATTTTGTGGAGTTTCGTAAATATAATAGTTCTGTAAAATTTCACTTCGATATCGTGTATCGTTGACTATGGGCACTAGTGAGTAGGTATTTCATTTTGTATGTAATATGATCTTTTGAAACTTTGAAAGTGCAAGTTAGTGTTACAATTATGTACAAGATGAGGTATTTGTATGCAAAGTTTTTGCATAATTAACTAGGTTTTGTGAGAATTGGGCAGTGTTGATATTCTTGATAGATACGTTTGCATGTAGATCGAACGTTAATGGTCACACCATGCTGCATGTTTCAATCCTTAACGCTGAAGGAAATGAAAAAAAAAATCTTAATTCAGAATAGTTTCACAAAAACTCGCCTTTTTATTAATGATTAAATGTTTCGAGTATTTGTTAATGTGCACGTGAGGGAGTGTATCTAGTATTTATTTGTAATGCTGGGGTGTGTCCATTTTGTTGCATGTGTCATCACATGCCTAATCCAATTTCATGATTATGATATGCTGTGTGCCTTCATGACATAAAAGATTAGTGTAAAATCATGTGTTCCAGCGGTCAGTCACCACACCAATCAGTAAATATAGAATAGGGATTACTTAATATTCAACTGTGTAGTGAACGAAGTTCGACGGACAACGTCATAATTATGGTCTTGTCAATTAAATTGCACAATCCCAAAATTTGCAACGTAAAGGCAAAGAAGTAATTTCGCAAAATTGCGAAAGAAAGTTGGTTCACCTGCTCATGTCGACCATGAGCATCCACTGAAAAGTAAAAAAATAAAGAGTTGTGATGCATCCATCATTCAGTTAATATAAAACTGAAAAGATTGAATTAAAAAGTGAGGGATTGCAATTATGCCGCTGCTACGCTGTAACTGCAATAATTGAATGATGACAACAAAGATGCAATTCACAGAGCTTGTTATGATGTGGTAACGCATGAAAATTAATGCATTCATCTTTTTAGGTTCGATCGAGATAAGGATGGCTTTTTATGCCTTGAGGACCTTAAGCTCATGATGGAAACCCTTGGAGCACCACAGACTCATCTAAGTTTGAAGAAAATGATACAAGAAGTTGATACAGATGGTGACTCAAAGATCAGCTTTCAAGAGGTGAGTGAGAACCTCTGTGTGAATCATCTCATTGATTATAGAAAGGGCTCGTATAATTAGAAAGAAAGATGTAAAAAGAATTGAAGTTACCAATATGAAAATCGCCAACTTAAAAAATAAAGAATCACACAATCCCCCTTGTCTAAAAACATACATTAAATTATTCCCAAGCTAGTCGTAGTTACTCAAACCTAATATTTGGTGATTGTGATAAACACAACCATCAACGATGATAGTGATGATGATGATTCAGCAGTGTTATTTGCTATTTGCCACTTGAGTAACAAGGGTCTTTAACAATAATTATCCCTCAAATTAAATAGCTGTTGTTCTTTTAAGCATTTGTGTTTGTCGAGGATGGAAAGAAACTAAAAAGTTTCTCTTTTTACGCATTCTTTTCATCGTTTGTTTTTGTCATTAGCTGCAGAAAATATAAGAGTCACGAAGACTGGTCAAGAGGATGATGCTATAAGCATTTTTTTAAAATTTATCTTTTTGCAATTAGCTCAAAAATAAGTCGTTTCTTTCTCATCAAATCAAAACTTGATAATTGTAACGATGAATTATGCTGCGAATGGCTCGTCGAGTAATTACAAAGCAGGAATAACATTTTCGTCCCCTTCCTATATCTTCATTTCTGACATAAAGATATGAGCATGTGAAGGAAAGTAATGATTATCTTTACATTGGTTGTTTGAGATCTGGTGAAATCAATGCTGTGTCAGCCTTTTTCAATTAATGTAATACGGTTGCTTTTAGAACTTCTTTTTAGAGCTCATTAGTTGGCGTTTTTCGCTACGAGAATTATACCCATAATGTGCTTTCATTTATGTCTTTAGTGCAATCTCTGCCTAATGATTTTAAAATCTATTACTTTTTCTACCGTGTTCACAATCAACTAGTAAGGTACCAACCACTACCATGGTTGAACGTAAATTGGACAGCATTTTTCCTAATTTCCTTTGACCACTTCATTTGAAGAAAAAAGAAAATCTAAATGGAAATTTGAAGTAAGCGTGAAAACTGTGGGTGGACAAGGGACAGAGTAATTTAATGCGTCTTATGAAAAGGCTGCATGGCATCGTGGTATGAAAAAGTAAATTATACGTAGGTGTTTGCAATTCGACCGCAAAACGCAACTTATTAGTACTCTCGAGACATTTTGATCTTAAGCACGACGTTTGCCATTCATTGAAAGAGACGTGTGAACTCAACTTGTTTAGAACAGTGGTCATTAAAGATCATAAATAATATGTGGATGAAGATGCTTGAGCGTTTGTAGACAAGGTTTTATTCATACAAAAACTATTTTCTTTGTGTACCCCATCAAAGCTTATAATGCCAGCTTAATAGTAATTTATTCATATTAGATGAGCAGTAATTTAATTGCTCATCGTATATAGGAGCACGGTGCTCATAGGGTTACATAGTTGAAAAGAATCTGAATGCAACACACAGCATACTAAAAACATCCCACTTTACAACGTTGAAAGACCGGTTGTTATAATGAAATCGAAGCTTTTACAACGAATATCCCTGATAACGAATGAATTACTTTGTGGTAATCACGTCGTAGCGTAAACAGGTAGTGTCCCCTTGCAGTTTGTAACAAAATATGGAAAATATGCGAGGAAGATTCTCTTCATCGAGAAAACATTCGTTTCATTTCATTTGACCTTCTGAACAAGAAAGCAGGTCAATATATGTCTTTTCTGAGTTGGTAAGCGTGATTACTACTTTGGCCGATGTGACTATTATTAGTTATATAGAGTTTTCTGCATCATCAAGTCATGGTGTAAAACCGTACATTTATATTCTTTCAGTTTTCAGGAGCCCGAGGCTCATTTACAGTGCAGAGATTACACGACACAATTGCGCACACACCATTGGTTCAACTCTTCCTGACAAAGTGCCCATGGCTATTTCATTTCATTATCGCTTCGATAATAATATCCTATTGTCTTAGATAGAGAAATCGCATGGCTTGATAGATGTTAAAGTTGAAACCTAGTCATTTTGACTTTAGAATTAACTCTTCCGTTTACGTTGATTGCAATGTGAGCTACAGGCATGCCGCGTTTCTTTTGTTTTCTTTGTTTTACACGGAAATTTATGAAACAATTCTTTGATAGATAATTGATGGTCAATAAGCCTCATTGGATTTTCACTTTCCTTTTAAATCTTGAAGTTTTCATGTTCTCGCTGAATCGAGCCCAATCAAGCTTAACGATGGGGATGTTGAGTAAAGAAGTTGACAGCAAAATGCTGGGCACTAAGACCATGAAGAAATGTTGATATCCTTGAAATGTTCATAAAATTGCCCTAAGGAGTTTAGGCAACATAACAACATCCTTAGGCAGACGGAATAAACTCTTTTTATTAAAGTACATACATTATATAAACCTTGTATTTAACTTTGATAGTGATACTGTGGACTTTGGCTTGCTAGATTACTTGGATGCTTTGCCAAGAATAAGAAAAAATACGTAAGGCGGCGAATGATAACTTGGTGGTTATTTCAAGTAGATTATAAATCTCCGCATTGAGTAACTTGTAAGATTAAATAATCTGTTGCTCATTCTATTTTTACCATAGAGGGTAGCAAGAAATCAATCCAATTCAATCCATCTTAAATGCATTCTAAAGAAAACAAAACAAGATTTCAGTTTTTCTAAACATTCACATTCTCCCCATTGAGTCTGACAAATAGACAAAAAATAGAAATAAATAACCTGAGGAGTGACAGCGAAACCTTTATTTTTTGTCGAAATACAAAGGGTTAAATTATATTTACGTCACGACTGAAGGGCGTTCTCTGTCTGTTATCAAAGTATAAATTTTACTTTTTTCATTTCAGATTGAACAGCTAAAAGCACAAAGCAAATTCGAAGAGGAGGTGAAGAAGGAGCAAGAAGAGAAACGGAAATTGGAGGTGGAAAAGAAGCAAAAGCGACTAGAATTCCAACAAAAGCATGCGTTCTTTGAGCAAGTCACTTTAACTCACTGATGGTCTGCGCTAAAATATTACTTTTGAGACGTTTGCTTACGATTGTGCTAAAAATCAACCAGAAACACTCGCGGTTTCTTTTTTCATTCTCTTGCCAGATCAAGTTTTCTTCTTGAATGTCATAATCTGGCAAAGGAAAATAAAGTTGCCAATATAATACCAAGTCGTAGAGTAATAATTAGTTGTAGTTTGTAGTATCCAGCGATGAATCTAAGAATATTTTGTGATTGTATTTAGTTTATTACGATTACGACTGTTTTTAACTACCAAGCAAATAACTTTAAAATGCAGGTACTTTAGTGCAAATATAAAAGGTTTCAATGCCAAGTCATTATGTTTGGTTTACCATTAATTTAAAGAAGCGAGTAAGATTGAGGCGTTGATGTACTCTTGGTAGCAAATTTTACATAACTTTTAACATGCGAATAGAAATACTATTAGACGAGTAGGAAATTTCGGTTACATTCATATATTTTTAAACGAGTATCACTTCTTAATGCAGAGTGTATTCTTCAGGTTTTTAATTCAAATGAGGTTTATCCTTCTCATTTGAATCATGCAAATTTCTGGGAACGCAATAATAAATTTTTACTTTTATGATGCAATTTTATGATTTTATAATAAGTACACACTACACACGTACGAATAATAGACGAATTTTAAGAATGATGTAAAAATATACTAAATAAAAACGACGTCGCTGATTAGACATTTTCAAAACATAATTTGATGTATATGAATGCCTTCGGCTGTGCATTATCGAGCGGCATTTATTTGTAGTCGGTTATATGAGCATGTCCTGGAAATTCGATGTACAATATCCACACTATCTGGGCTCGAAATTAGTCGAAATGAAATAAAAGTAAATGATATAAGCAATACATGATTTCCTCGTTTTCGAGACTGATAGCAGTCACTTATCGTTTTGGAATAACTACTGACGTGAATACAGGTCTCATGTTTTGACAACGGTATCAATTTACAAACAAATCTACCGGTTATCTTACTCAAAACATATCGGTTTCCTTTGTTATTTTCTGATTTTCATTTCGTGTGTCAATATGTTTGTACTTAATATATCAATAGTCAATGAGTTGTAAAGTTATAATGGCGCTCACCATCAATATTTTTTGAATACTGTAAGTGCAAGAAGAAGTTTGCTTTCTGGTCCAGTAGTAATTTTATGTTCTACAGTTGTCTTTTCTTCGATACATGGCTCAATGTACGGTTAGAGTACAATATACAAGTACCTAGATCTGTTATGTGATCACAATTGCCTTTTCGATGACAACAGTTGTGTGCTGTGATCGATGGAGATTAGGGAGCTAGCTATGACTAATTAACATAATGTAAGTTTCTTATTCCTGGATTAAGACGTTTTCAGCCATATTGAATTAATCCCATTAGTAGATCAGCAGCAAAAATTAGTACACATACCATAGATCTAATCTGCTGTAACTTTCAGGGACATTCACTCTTTTCCAGAGCATAAATAGGAACATTAGTACAAATGAGCGCTAGGTTAAGCTGTAATATCCGGCAAGTAAGCTTTTATTGCTCATCTTAATGGTTCATGCTTCTTGTAAATACATTCATCATTGAATTGTAAACAGCAGGAAATTGTTGTTTGCGCAATAATATTGGCTCACTCACTCCCAATATTATGAAGGATGTATGTATTAAGTACTGAGATATACACCTAAAAGCAACAACCGAATGCCATCTCCACATATCCTCACATCTGATACCAAGATAACGCATTTCATGATGTCACCGGAATCCATTCCATATCCATCCATCCATACTTATTGTATGAGCGTGTTTGAGATCCGGGCAGTCAGTTTTGTACCCTTTTGTCATATAAGGAGTGTACGGTTTTTTTATAAAAATGGCATCAAATGAAAGCTAAAAACCTCAAGAGTTCCGACGTCCATTTACTTTTTCAAAAAATTGACTCTAATTAGTTTTAAAATCTGATTTAATTTTTGGTAATGCATTGTGTATGGCAGATTTCGTAATTCTCC
>JAHZNA010001439.1:0-10079 GCA_027743935.1 Sinodicranocentrus sp. ZH6
TATTGTGTCTGTCCCGTTTTTCGGGATGGTGGTGCTTGATGAAAACCTGTGCGCTGTTAATCATGCAATGTCTGTTTTTGTTGTTGTTATGATGGAGAATGTATAAAAAAAGTCTTATGTAAGTGACTCGACTCGGGCTAGGTGGTTGACACGGTCGGCTTTCTTATCACGAAATATAATTGCGGTTTCCGGAAGGGCTCGGGAAGGAAAGGTGAATCAAGTTGCAAGTGCAAAACGGGGTAATCTACCTTGCATGTAACATGTTCCTTGTATTGGAAACGGGATGCATGGAATTATCCAGATTTTTCTGCATTGTACTCCAATAAGGGCAATAGTATTTTGCACGTGTGTAAGGAGGAAACAAAGATGATACTTTAGCTATTGTTATGCTTTTTAATCAAACAAAATGTGTGAAAATTTTAACATTGATGACCGGTAATTGTCGGTAATCTCAACTCTACCTTCGGTCTAATAATGATACCTAATTATCTTAATGATAACGCTTTATTTTCTCACGACTATGTACACTGAATATTTGGCGTACATATTTACGAATACATGAATACCTATATGCTGTGCGTGTGTGTTTCACGTGAAAACAACATTATTATCTTGTAGTAACCGGTGTGCCTTTACTTATTCTTGTCAAAACCACAAAAAAATGCCGTGCGAGTCTTCCTGACACTATTGTTTTCTGATCATTATTGCCGTAATATGCTCATGTAATTATGTTATATTTATGTATTCATTGCTATTGTGTCTTGAGTCTTGTTACGTTTGGTCTTAGTGATTCCACTTGTAACACGTACATGTGAATGCGTTGCATGCACTTTGGTACGAAGTTCAATGAAAGAAAGGTCAAAAGTTTGACTTTGAAAGTGTTTTTAACTTAAATTGACATGCCATACAGCGTCAAATCATAATCACGTCCTATCAATAAAATATGTCATGTACGCCGTACCTCCCATGCATACAAAGTTTCTCCTACAAATCATAACAATAATGATTTTTGTTTACTCAAATCATTATACCGTTGTTTTTCTTCAAATCTCTGCCTTCACTCTCACCTATCCGCATTCTGTAGCACATTCGAACATAAGCAAACCAAAACATTACTACAGCCATCGATGAACATTTTCTACAGACCTGTGAATCTCTATTTAGTGCTGGCCTATTTAGTGCTGATAAGACACAACCATTTTGACTAATAGTGAGCTCACCCGTCACAGAACCGCATATCGATCTGGCCTTATACAACGCTGAGATGATGATATCAAGTTAGTTCATGAACTACATAAATAACCCTCATCATTATCCATCCTCNGTCACAGAACCGCATATCGATCTGGCCTTATACAACGCTGAGATGATGATATCAAGTTAGTTCATGAACTACATAAATAACCCTCATCATTATCCATCCTCACCTCATCATCATCACATTACAAAAGAAAGCCATGTGCATCTCATTGCACCTTAAATTACACCAGAGATTATTGGTCCAAACTGAGCATCGTAATGGACAGCCGTGGTGGGCATGTCTTGATTACTTTTTCGTTTGTCTCATTTGCACATTCCATTGAGTTTGTTAGTGTACATTAAGGCTTCAATAGTGCTAGTCAGCATTTTTATCGCACCACGCAAAGCAACACTTGGAAACTTTTTGTTATCTTGTTTGGGAGAAAAAACATTCATAAGTCATGTTAACTGTGTGTGTTTAGTTTTGAAAAAACAATTTGTGGAAGAAACAGTTTTATAAAACATAGAGCAACCTAAAAAAGCCGAAAATGACAGGCTTAATTTGTGGAATTTTTTAAGCTACAATACAACTGTTAAGTGTAGTCTAAACAAAGGCAGTTTACAGTCGTCGTCAAATCGTGTAAAGAAGAAAATAAACGTTTAATATTTCATGAATGAAGGTACAATTATGCATTTCAACATTTTAACAGCGATCTTTATATCGGTAAACGTTCGTTGTTTATGCATATTATATTGTAACATGACATGACTTAATCAAGCTGTTTCCAGTTGGATAATCATTATTGAAAGCAAGCTTGTGAGCATATGCGTCATTCATGCATGAAGATGCTCTCTCTCCTCCTAACAAAGCAAGTGTGTGCACCCTCACACTGTGGATAATTATAGATGATTACTCATTCTAAAAAAAATTAAAAATCATATATGACCCTGTGGGGTTCTAAGTGAAAAAAGCGATTTATGAAAAACATCTTTTGTAACGAGTCAATAATGCTCGAGATTTTATTGCTCTGCAAGCTCTCAATCCTAGAGCAGTTAGGCAAGAGCGGAGAGAATCTTTCTAGCTAGATAAACGTCGAACTTCCAAACGTCGAAACGTCTAGTGTGTTTTCTTCTCTCTCTTTTTGTAATTACTGAGTAATTACATCTTATGAAAAATCTATTTTGACTGAGAATTTGCGACGGAGTATTTTTATAGTTGGTTTTACAGTGATATAACATGTTATGCGTTGATAAACAGAAATAACTTGTGAATAAATAATTCCAATAGAATTTAATTCCCTGTGAAGTTTTCATGCCACTATAAAAGAGAAATTAGCATTATTTTCCCTGTTCAGTGAATAGCTCGTAATTTACATAACTATAGACGTGTGAAGTCTGTGAAGAGTTGCCTTTTAAAAATATCATTTTTTACTATAATGAGTGGATGGAAAAACAAAATTGAGTCAGCAGCCTCAACAGGCCGTCGAAATTCGATAGATGTGCTCAATCGACTATGGATTGGAAACACCCATCACCACGTTCCAAGGTAAGTCATCACATAATACTAATACAGCATAGTGAAAACTGCATAAGCATAGATATCCCTATGCATAATAACTCTATAGAAAAAAGGAGTAAAATCTAATGGGATAATTGATAACTCTCTACAAATATATATGGTTTGGTTTCATGGCTTCACCATTTTTTTCGATAATTTGTAATGGGGTCGTATTCCTTTTTTTCTTGGCTTAATGATGTAACCAGGACGCACACTGCATCTTCATCTCGTGCAGAGCGAATCTCTACTAGTGGTTTAAACAGAGTTGAGGCATTGGCAGGTACAGTTCTCTCTGGAGCAGCACCTGCCGCACCGCAAGAAGCTGGAGCAATGTCAGCAATCATAATGGAGTCAGCTGCTAACAGGAATGGTGTTCCAAGGGACCACGACTTTTCTACAGATCCTCTCGGCCGCATAACTCAAACAGAGTTGAACGCTTTACTGTTAAATCCAAAAAATGGGGGGAAGCCTCCTGTAGTTATTCCAATGTCAAGGACAAGCTCTTTCATCGAAGGTGCTCAAGAGGTTGGGGGTGATTTGAAAAAATTGTGGAAGAGCCATGGCAAGTAAGTTGGGATTTGTCTTGACTTATTTTTCTTTAATCCTTTTGTGCTAAACGACGTGCTTGTGTCAATGGTCATGCGAGAAAATCTAATCTATTCGTGTATTTTAAACGCAGCCACAGCATGGGTCTGGTTTTATCTGCTTTGTACGCGAAATTACTGGTCGTGATGGGCATTGCCTTTCCTTTATCGGAGGTTATGTCCACCTACATTCCTGCGGCATATTATGATGTAAAGATTCCTTCTTTTTCTTTTCTAATTATGTATTGCCGTCTTTTACTCATTAATTACGCGTATCCAGTGACCGGCGGTACCGTTCTAGTCTAAATCTAATTATACCTTATTTTCTTCCAGGGTTTTTATCTTTACTTGTACTTTGGAAGCATTCTTTTCATGATTTGGGTATTTGGATACATCATCAGAGAGAGGGCTAGACGCTCAGCTCGTGTTCTCGTTAGAGGTATGTACACACTGAAACTACGTATATTAGACAGAAAACTGAGAAAACGTATTATTTACCTGATAACAAGCTTGTGACGTGACAGATCGTATGGTCGTAGTCTTAATGCAATTTATAAATTGATAATAGCCTTATCTTTTATCTTGCTTTGGAAAAAAATGACACTTACGGTGTTTCTTGAGTTAAGTGAGCGCAGGGTGGAGTGCCACGTGAAGGTTGTATAACTTCTAAAATCGAATGCATAAGCATATTTGCCAGTATTATTTCCTGCATTCTGCGGATTGCTTGCAATTTAGTTGTTTTCGTAGAGAATTTTATTTGCACATGTCAGCCAATCTGTCATGCTCAGGGTGATAAGGGTTTAGAAACGTTGTACAAAATCAGAGTTGACTTGTACAAATTAAGTTTGGGCTCTGATCGTTTTTCGTTGAGGATTTTAATCAGTTTTTGCTACTGATAGTATCAAATTATCAATATCATCAATCAATATTTACATTGATGTCATCAGAAGAATGATCGAAAAACAAATCTGATTGATAAGTGGGGTCATGTGAGATTTCTTAAGGATCTCAAGTGTTTTTAGACTTTTGAAATGGATGACTGGACACAAAGTTAATGCATGATAATGAAATTGTAAACAGTCTAAAATGTCAGGAAATGAATTTGACAGGTATGAACAATTTCCGATCCCGAAGAAATAGCCCTGCAGCAATTGAACCACCGCCAATTGTTGTTGTCACAGAGGTTGGAACTGAATCCACAGCTCGAAGTGATAAATCATCTTCTTCCGATGGGGAGTTTACTGATGGGTCTTCAACAGAAACCCATCCTCGAACTGTAAAAATTAATGATAAAAACGGATTCGGAGGAGAGAATGGGAACGTTTCAAATGTCAACAATAAAGAGCATCATCACCGAAAACATAAAGGATCGCATTTCGGAAGCTTCTACTTAAGAATGGGTTGCGTTGGTAGGTAGCAGATCATAGGTTGGGTCGGCAGTGTAATTATTGCTCCAAAAATATAAGTGTATTTGTATACATGCATTTTTTAAAACTATCTCTTTCAAATCAGTCCGAGCGCACCAGCAATTTTCCGGTTCTTCGTATCCCTCTAATGGAAATCATGCTGCTGCTGCTGCAATTATCGGGGACGTTAATGATACAATGTACGATGATCCCTCGAATATATCCACCTTGTTCCCTGATATTTTCGAAGACTATGGACCCACTTCAACAGACACGCCTTTAGGTACCGGAGATCCGCACCAAATTCTTCATAGAAACACTCGAGGTCTCAAGGGACCCTATTCAATACATGAATGCGGTCGTACCAACATTATCGGAAGTATTGTTCAAGACGCAGCTCCATTCCTTTTCCCATGTACTATTGAATACTCGCTAATTTGCGCTGCAGTCTGTTACGTCATGTGGAAAAGCATGGCGAAGCGGAGAACAGAAAAGATTGTCCATAAGCATTCATTCCGACGACAGCAGAAAACTTACGTAAGCAGTTTTTCGTTCACCCTGATTATGCTTAGAGCACATAATTACGCCATTTAGAATCATGATAGAACTCGCCTCATGAATATGTAACTAGGAGAGCCTATTACGCTATATAGTAATGAGACTTGCATTGATCACGTTCATATCAACTGACTGAAAACTGACAATGTGAATTATGTTGGTCTCAAGGTCCCTCATCGAATGTCTAAGTCGCCGCATCACTACACCGTAGATTGTGCTGCATCCCATAAAGGACTTTTCCTGGGAATTTTCGTCCTCGTGTTGACTATCATGAGTTTGATAATTAACTTTGTGCTTGTGAAGCATCCGGACTATAGAGAGTATGGGAATTTGGAGGCGTATATTACTGAGATCGTATTGTACACCATGGCCACATGTGCTGTTATAATTGGAATGTGTCAAGTGAGCACAGATGTCATTTGGATGAAATGAGTATTGAGTTTTACAGCAACGATATATATTTTTTAATTGTGGGAATTTCTAGGTTCGAGCACTTCGCTACTCCCGAGGAAGAAACCTTGAACTGGACAACATTCTGTTAATCGTAGCTCAAACAGGCTCACTCATTTTCAACATTTTTGCCATCATCAGTGGGCAATTTATTTTGAAAAAAGGAGAGAATCTCGTGCTGGTCACGGCATTACTTAAAGTAATCCAGCTCGTACTTCAAACTTTGTTCATTCTCGATGCCTCCAAGAGAGTGGCAGCGACGCTGGAGCAAGTGAAGAAAAAGCCGGGAAGGGAAGTTGTGACTTTTCTTCTCATCACGAATTTAGCAATGTGGCTGATCAACGCACTAGAAAAGTCTCGAGGGGAGAGTCACCCTGCTCAACTGCAGTTTTATGGGGTATGGGCGTGGACCATTATTACGCACATTTCTATGCCCTTGGCAATCTTCTACAGGTTCCATAGTACTGTTTGCCTATGTGAGATTTGGAAGCGCGCATACAAAATCAAGCATCTTAGGAGTTAGCACCACTTGAACCACTTCCGTATTGACTTTGGAAGGAAAATAAAACTTTGTTAATTCCTTAAGTGTTAATAGAATTACTAAATAGCTTTATCTTGTCTTTTTGTATAAATTTAGCACATTCATATTATATGATGATTATATGATGCACAGTTCGAGCCCGAGAGAATAATGTCCTTTTCGCAAATATATATATATGTTATGGCTTAAGGCTAAATGATGAAGTTTAAATAGGATAATAGGTGGAATATGAACTTCGGTAAATATGCGTCGTGATGCTGAGCTATTTTAGCTCAACTTAATTTTGTTGAAGGAGGAAATAAACTGATCTCATTGACGAATTTTACTTGCTAAATTTTATGCCCAGGTGTTAAGTCATATTGCACATACTCTCATGAATATTCAGTCACATATTCTTGTCAAATCAGGTTAAAATTATGAAAGAATACATACGCATACATGTAAAATCAACTCATGTTCAATACTGTTCTAGTTTTATATTTTTTTCAAAACACCTTTTTGTGATTACCTATCTATTGAAATGATCTACCTATATTAAAACATGCCACCAATAAATATCTTCAAGTCATACAAGGCGTCGTCCAAATTTTCAGGGGTCAACTTCCGGAATACCTCCTGAGAGTCTTTTCATAATAACTTTAAGTCCATCCATGAACTCTAACGCACTTGGATAAATTTGATCAGGTGGAAGAAGATGACCGAATTGACCCTTATCCCTAAGCTCGTAAGTAAATGTAAGGTTGGGTTTCAGTGTATCCTTCACCCAGTCCATACTACTTCCGGTGGCTGTGTCTAAAATTTGTACAAGGATTTTAGTATGAGATATGCCATTAAATTATAAATCTGTCTATATAGTCATAATGCTCATCAGTATTTACACATGAGTTCAAAAATGTTTCCTGCAGTGAAATTTGTTCCATATTTGACTATATGAGCTTCTGCAGCTGCATTTCCAATGTCCATCTACAAATGAATTGGAAAGCGTTATAAAATATTCGACTTTCTGTTACAATATTGTAACTGAATTGTACTAAACGCGAACATATGTATTGTGTTGAGGTATGCGATCAGCGCTGAATCCAGTCGGGAAAAGAATATATTGACCAGCGCTATGAAGACTGAGGTAGAACACGAGGCGATCTGAAATCGTCGTGAGGAAATCCCTCATTGCAGCTGTTTCTTTGTCCGAAAAGATAGCAGTTCCAGCATAAACGTTACTACAAGGATTACTGGATGCACCTCCGTTTTCTGCATTACATTAAATTTGCATATTTTTACTTTTGTTTTTAAAGATTACGTCGCAGAATAAGGGAAGAAAATTTAAAAACATACCAAGCCAATGATAATCAAAATTACGATTTAAATCGGTTCCAATACATCCGTCTGGGGATCCATTGTTGGATCTACAAATAGCATAAAGTCATTTTAGAATAGGCACAAAATCACGGGGTGAGAAGCAAGTTATACGAAATGACGTGTTCTACCTCGATTTTCTCCAAAATCGATCCTAAAATTGCAAAATGCATATGCTCATTACAGTACACTATTTAGGATATACTTAGGATTTAAGTAAACAATATGAAAATTTCACAATTGTCTTACAGTGGTATGACTGAATTCATAACCGTCAGGATTGGTGATTGGCAAAATGTAAAAGTCATATTCATCCAACCACGTCTGAATATCTGTATCATTGCTGTTGAGTAGCTGGTCAATGATAAATGTGCATACAGCTCCGGTGATCCATCTAAATTCACGTGTCATTATATTAGAAACATGCATGAAAAAGGGTTATGGCGAAGGCGAACATCAAAAAGTAAAATTAGGTCGTCCCCAGGCGGAGTACAAGAAAACTTACTCTCTCGCATGAATAGCTGGAAGCAATAAAGTTATTAGTCATAAGTAGAATAAGTAAGTACATATACTATATGTCTTTGAAAGATGTTAAAACTAAACTGTTCTCTATATTACACTAACTTGCATCAATCCATACGGCAGGTTTGGTTTCTCCAGACTTGGATATTTTGATAGCCTTCATGTCGCGATCTTCATATGTCTTTCCAACAGAAACCGTTGATGCATATGGACTATGAAGTTGTGCTAGATCTTCCAAATATTGATGAATCTGTTTTACGCACAATTCACAATAATATTAACTAGACATACTTACAATTACTTTTAAATGAAGATTATGCGTGTACATCTGCAAGCCTGTAATAGCGATCCCATTCCAAAGAACCTTCCTGCAGTGGTTTAGCATTCACAGTTTGAGAATCGATTAACCTGTAATATTTTGAAGCTAAGTGCATCTTGAAATTCAATTTTAATGAAATTTAATTCAACAATCGACAGTGCTCTGTACTCACGGCTGTACATTGTGGACTAGAGTCTCGGTTGTAATTCCGTTTTCGTTCATGTCGGTCAGCGTTGAGGCAAACTGAGGTGGCACTAATAGATCTGCATGTTCATTGTTCCTGTGCAAGAGGTCAATCTGTGAGCAGTAAGGGTTTGGTAGGCACGTTTGAAAAAAAATCAATGGGGTAATTCATGATAATTTATTTTTGTTTTAGAAAAAAATATAAAGTTTACCCCTAATCTTTCCAGATTTTCAATATCCGTCCATTGATCCCTAATCTGTGGAAATATTCTGACAACTTGGTATCCTTCGTAGTTAACCCTTTTCCCAAACACGCAGATTAGGCTTAAGCAAAGTCCTAAAAATAATGTTATTATTTTCATTTTGACAAGGATGATATTTACCAAAATTCAGAAAAAAATCAACAGTAACTCAAGGGTGTCATGAACTAAAGTCTTTTGGACTGGCATGGAGTGCTGGTGCTCAATAGCTTGATTTGATGGCTCATAAAGAATTGAATCAACGATATTTGTGACTGTTACACGATTTGATACATCATGATATGATAAGCCTGTGTCAAGGTGTTAATATTATCAATTATCTCTCTCTTGGAAATTACAGATGTGAAAAGAGTTGCCTGAATATAGGTCGAGTGCTCATTCAATGTAGAGAATGTTGAAATGAAATCCAAGTACAAAGGTATGAAATGAAGGCAGGTGCGTTTACGAGTTTCAGCTGCAAGACCGTTTATAGTTTTTAAACTATAGCTTTCAAATAAGACATGATCATATCCACACAAGTCCTGTACATTGTTAAACTTTTATGATTAGTTACATTGCAAACATGCAGTTCATAAAATTTCATCAAGCGTTTCAAACCACATTTCCAGGCTGACTGGGCGTGGGTTAAAAAAAAGCAAGCAATAATTATATGTACAGGATGTATCTATAACTATAACTCTAACTCTAACTTAATTACTTTGGTGTAACCTTTTAAGTGTTAGCAATTTGATATTCTAACAATAGAAAATAGGAAATGCTATACTAGATGACCTTGATGTGGTTTGGCACTGCATTTGCCCCTTGAGGGTTTCCTCTTCTGTCTTGTCAGATTCAGAAAATGCATAAGGTAGGCTGTATTAACAAATGTATCCAACAATGCAGTGTTTATGACCTTGTACTTTACACAAAATCAAGCAGTTTGCATTTGCGATGAATGAAATGGTTTTGATTGATTTGCAAAGGTTTTATTTTATAGTCATCCCATTCATCCCAAGATCCCACATGATAAATAAAAACCTGTAAGGTGTTACAGAAATAGCGAAGCAAGCAGCAAAATATTGATTAAACGGTCAATTGATAGCGTATTTTTAAAAATCTAATTAAAC
>JAHZNA010001440.1:0-12104 GCA_027743935.1 Sinodicranocentrus sp. ZH6
TTTATAAAAAACCGTGCACTCCTTACATGACAAAAGGGTACAAAACTGACTGCCCGGATCTCAAACACGCTCATATAATAAGTATGGATATATGTAGGTCCTTATGTCCACAGTCCACATGCCTTTGTACTTCCATAAAGTCAATTATTATTATTTAATCCTCATTATTACTTTTTACGCTTGCAATGAATTATCAAATAATTGTGTGTTTATAAGGTATACGGTATAAACTGAGAGTAGTCATTGTAAAGCATAAAATCGGTGTAAATCATTAGATATAAAGACTGCTATGTGCACTGTGCACACAATTTTCATAGGTATCAACCTTCAGCAGACAGGCAAAATAATCGTCATAATTATCGCATCATTCTTTTGCTATCTAACGTGGTCTGGTGTAGGCTAGTAGGCTAGGCTAGCGTGTGTGTGTACTAAAGTACTGACTGTTGTTACACGTGTTGCAAACTGCAATGGAGAATCTAATTTTAAATGGTAACGAAACGATAATGGAATGGATGCCATGATGGAGAATATTGGACGCTTTCTAATGATTAATAAGCACCATAATGTAAAATTAGTCAAATATTCTACTTTTTCCAGGCATTTCCCATCATATAATTAACATGTCATGTTGTTAATTCAACTCGCAATTTTAAAAATCCCGTATGGATTTGGGTTTATGGCATTTTGCGAAAACATTGTCTGGCCAATTTTTTCACTTGATTTAAAAATGCATTCTGCAAATGCCTTGACAGAATTGAAGTTGCTCGCTCTGCATGAGATACTAAACTCGCACCAGCAAATGCCCATTTGTATACTTTTACTTTTTCTTTATCTCCTCAACTCAATAATGAAAGATTGTCCATTCCATAACTATAAGATAAATAAAATTTGGTCCACATGTTTCCGAAAAAACTGAGACGGACCCACCAACTTGCAAGAAATCAAGAAATGTTACTTTGGTGCATGAACCATGCTTTTGCACACATAAAATATTTCCTGTTCTGTTTAAATTTGTCGTGAGTCTCATATCAGTATTGAAATTTCATGAATTCTAGTCTTGCACTTTGCACCGTATTAGAACAAATTACTGTATGAAATGAATGCATTTGAGTACTTAATATTATGTAATATTGAGTTAAGTATTAATCCAAACATTTACTGTTTATTCAGAATTTTATGAGAGAAAATATTATTCGTCTTGCGGGTCCAATTTTCCAAGCAATATATAACACAATATATGCGAGAATTGATATGTTTTATACTTATAGCTTGTCAATTTAGTTGTGTTTACCGTTTAAAACAAATTGCTGTATGAAATGAATGCATTTGAGTACTTAATATTATGTAATATTGAGTTAAGTATTAATCCAAACATTTACTGTTTATTCAGAATTTTATGAGAGAAAAAATATTATTCGTCTTGCGGGTCCCATTCTCCAAGCAATATATAACACAATATATGCGAGAATTGATATGTTTTATACTTATAGCTTGTCAATTTAGTTGTGTTCCCCATTTCTTTAAATTCAAAAATGCTGGATTGTTTGTTGGGCCAAGGTTATGTATGTCTACGTGACTAATTTTTATCAGTTCATTTTATGATATGCCAGCTGCATGACATAAAAAACAATGATACGTTTGTACCTTGTATTTTACAGTAGTTGTGATTATGATTTTGGGTGAAACTGAAAGTGACTAATTTTTATCTGTTCATTTTATGATATGCCAGCTGCATGACATAAAAAACAATGATACGTTTGTACCTTGTATTTTACAGTAGTTGTGATTATGATTTTGGGTGAAACTGAAGGTGAAAGTATAGTTGCGTTTTACTTTTCTACCAAACAAATCTTGGGCATTGCAGCTTTATCTTGCTCTTTATTGTCTGATGTGCTTCATAAAGTGGATTAGACAAAAAACTTATTCAAACTAATACATCTTTATATACTACTCAGAGTACCGTTTTGACTGTGTTTGAATAAAATATTCTAGAACGTATAAAGACGAATACTTCATCATCATGGAAGCAAACGTCACATCGCCGCAAAGTGAACCTGACCAAGATAATTCAAGTTTACAAAACCCCAGTACAAATCCAGCTGAAGCTGGTACAACAGACGAAACCAGAGACGAAGATCACGAGACCAGCAGTATTGAGGCGTTGAACTGGAGTGAAGTGGAGGAGGAGGAATTGGCAGCAGCCCAGCTTGCCGAAGCAGAGGCGTTAGCGTCACAAGGGAAATCATTAGCCGAAGGGGACACGGCGACAACCAGTGTCAATAAAAAAATTGATAACGATGATGAGAAATCCACAAAAAATGGGTCGTCCACCAATGGCAGCACGCTTTTAGTTAATGAGGAGGGAAACGTTCTGTCCACCACTCTACTTCAATCCATCAATTCCTCAGTTTCTGACGAGGATCCTCAGGCGAGGAAACTATCTGTGATTGAAAACTGGGCTTCAGAAGTGACTAATGCTGTAGAACGGGGTGAAATGGAGATGGCTGAAGATTTTCCGTTTGAAAATGACGAAACTGTTATCGATGGTGAACAAAAGAACGAAGGAAACTTGGAAAATGAAGTACGCCGAAGAAAAGGGCAAAAATTATCCCCTGAAATGGTCTCGAGTATGATGAGTTCCGGATCTAATGGAGAATCCAGCGTTGACCCTTTGTCCAATATTCCTGTTCTTGATGATGGGGTAAGTAAGCTAATATAACACCGATTTTGGAGTATGTCAAGCGGGGTTTTGTACTGATTTTTTAATGGTGGACTTTGAAACTTTATATGCCAATAATAATATTATTTGATCCTGACACATTTAGCCTATTTGGAATAAGGGACCAAGAAGCTACATTTTTCAAGAAAATCGTCGAATCAATCAAAAACTCACATTTTGTCTGCTGATTGCAGTAGTTTTGGCAATCGGTCTTGGTCTTGGGAATCTGGTTGCTCACCAAGAATGTGAAGCGGACTTCAAAGCATCCCAGCAACCTCAAATGGAGGGGAATCCTGACGACGAAATCTCTACTTCAAGTATTCCAGAACGACCTGAAAATAAGTTTGACCCTTTGTCTGGTGATCAAGGTTTTCATTCCGTGGATTCCAATCCCAAAGATAATGAGGAAATTGAGGTTTCCAAACTTATTGACAATACAGTTTCTCTGTCCGAATCACCCAAAAAATACACGCCCCCTCAAACTGAATTCGTACGACGGGATGAACCGATTATTGATCCCAAATATAAAGTTCATGCAGAAACTTTAAGTAAAGTTGTTCATACTTTGGATCAGTTATCAAGAAAAATTGATCAGTTTGAAAACACAACTAGAAAGTTACAGGGAGTGTTCGTCATACCAGATGAAGAAAAAGAAGTGGAATCGTCCTTGTTTGAAGACTCGGTGTCCAAAGACACTGAACTTGCCGATGATGCGGAAGATGAAGAAAGTGAAATGGCCATGATTGAAGATCTCATTGATGCTATCGAGCAAACGCCTAACTACCTAGACATGCAGAAAACACTGAAGAGGTTAGAAGAACTTGATAAAGAACGTCCCCGATCAAAGTTGTTTGATAGAGAAATTCCCCGAACTCCTTCAGAAAAGCAAAGTATTGACGCAATTATTAAAGCTGTAGAACAAATAAAAAATTTTGAAAGAAGATTTGTTAAAAGTGAAAGGAAGCGGTTGAGGGATGAAGGAAAATATGATCGACATCTCTGGAAGACACCAGAAGAGTATACTGATGAAGAAAAGAAAGCAATTGGTACCAGATACAAATCCGCGCTGGATGAATTCCATAAACTAATAAAAGATAAAACTCCTGAACCAACTGAAGTCCTTTTTGGTGTGGAAGAAGGTATTGTTTATTAATAATTCGAGTTATATTATACCCTTGAATTTATAACAAATATTGACGTTATAATTTAATATTGTAGAAGAACAAGAAAGAACGATGGATGATATATATTGGCCTTGGTCAAGTTCTGAATCTTCCCTTCCTGCGTATGATATGGAGGAAAAATTCGACATTCCTGAAAACTTTCTTCTGGAAGAGACATCAGAACAGACATAACAGTGATGATTCGCCCTTAGGTTCAATTACTTTGCGTTCCGACCAGTCTATTGAATCCGTGGCTGAAGATACTATTCTACAGAATATTAAAGAATCGCTGGAAATGGGATCGCTGATTACTGCGAATGCTCAAGACGAAGACATCGAGTCTGAGAAAAATGACTTAGGTAAGCCCACCTCTGCTGAAACGACTGTAATTTCGGGAGATCCTTTGAGTTTGGACTCCTCCCAAGCAGCAACTAATGACAAATCTAGTAGTAATAGTGGTAACTATCAATCCCTTGTGAAGACGGCTAACAAGAAGCCTTCAGGTTCTCCATCCAAAACCCAAAAGCCTAAAAAGAAATCTAATGGGGTAAATGCAGAAAGCACGAATCAGTCTAACAATGGTAAAAACAATAAAAGGGACCAGAAACAGAAAGATTTAAAAAAACAGGGTAAAAGTAAAAAAAATGGTACTGGTAATGAAGGTCGTAATTCTGGTAATCCCAATGGTAATAATGGAAGTGGGAACGGAAAGTTGAAAATGGCAAGCAAGCTGAAAAAGTTAAGAAATTTAGAGAGTAACAAAGTGTTTGAAAATATTAAAGGGAAAAGCAATGACAAGCGAAGAAGTTTGGACACTCAAGGAAAGCAGGACGCACACTTCGCTGAGAACAGTTATGCGGAAATGAGTGGAAACGGAAAAGAAAGAGGAGCAAAGAGTCCAAGCTCCCGTAGTGAAAAGAAAACTTTACGAGAAAGTACAAATAATGTGAATGGGATGGGTGATAACGATAGACAAAGGATGAAGAAGAAAGGTAGTGGTAATCACAAAAATCACCGCAGTAATAAGGACAATGGACCAAATTACAATCAGCAAGAAAGTAGAGGTCCCAGGTATCACGATCCTAGGGATATTAGAGATCAGGAGAAAGAGGCAATTGAAAATGACAAGCGTGGAAACAGTCCTGAAAGAATATCATCGGAACTGAATAACGAACATGAAGATTTATCTTCGAAAGAAACACAATTCCGACAACAAAAGCAAGAGTTTAACTCAAACATTGAAAACCGACATCACAATCAAAATTTAGATCAACAAAATATCGGGAAAAAGTCCAAGAATTGGCAGAATAAAGAAAGAGACCGTTTTCGAGAGAAATCCAGAGAAAGAACTTCATCATGGGGTAATTAAATTTAATTATTTTGCAATTTACTATTATATTCGTTTTTAACCGTAATTTTTCAGAACGCATGTAAAATTGATTTACATATAATGATACTAATACTGACGCAGTAGTGTAAAAACTGGCGAGAGAATTTCGAAATTTTAGCTATATCTATAGCCGTTATATTAAAATAATGAATGAGAGAATTTACGGGAAAATCAATTTAAATGCGCATGTTATAAATTTATATATATGGCTGTGTAAATGTCCATTTTAGTTCGGGTGTTATATCTTTTCATGAGTTTAAATTGCAACTAACAGTTAGTTACTGAATTTGCTTCTTGATATATTGTGATTTAGGGTATCGTATTATTAATAAGCTGATCGTTTGAGCTTAGTTTATGATTTTGGAATTATATGACTCGGTCAGATTCAGAATAATTTAATATTTACAATGTACCTATGTAATTATTATCTGCGTTGCGTATGCAAAAAATCCGTTTATAAATGTTAATATGTGTTAGTTGTGTGCGTATTTTTAGCGAAATGAGCTGTGCGTCGTGCTTTTGTTTTTTGGGATTTATACCGTTACCATTGAGGACGTTTACGAGTATTTTAAACTTGAGTCCAAACATGTTAGTCTATAGGCAAAAAATGAAGTTACAGTAGTTAATAATTAGTTAATTAGCTATTGCAAGGCGCAAATGCATGCGGCTTTCAGGTATGCAAGTGCAAGACAGCTTCCAAAACGAGATGTGTTAGGGCCTGCACTTATTAAATGCAGAATTTAGTTGTGGTTTACAGATCCGGAGGGAGGCATATTATATTGTAAGCATATATGCCTGGTGTAACTATATAATTCTACGATACGGTATACATTTATTCAAAGGTTTTGACGGTCATGTTTGAGAACTTGTCATAACTTAATAGTCCATGTCAAGATCTGCTTACTTACATACATAAGAAATGTGTCTTTATGATTTTGTTGTATCTTCCTGTTTTCTTTTGATATGCTTCGTCGCTTATCGTTATTACCTGGAACTTCACTAATATTTAAGTTTATTACGTGTGCTGTTATTTAAGTAAACATGTATTTTCTTGTCCTGCTTTTTTATCCATACAGTAAATCTGTTAAATAACAGATCTACAATTATGTTCAAGGGGTTACGTCGACGTTTAATGTGTGTAAGCGGATGTGCGATCCCCCGTAAGTTGCTTTATGTCGTGATTTGCATCTTATATGCAGAAGTTCGCAATCTCAACTTCAACTTTGTGCTACGACAGATGCAGTTTCGAATGCAACACGTTGGTAATTCCGTCAATAAGCAAATTATATATGCAATGAAAAGTATCTCAGTACAATATAGTTGGATGATTAGTTAGATTAGTTTTAAACTTTACGACAATATTTTACCCTTGCTTGAAAACGAAACCCGTGACAAAAATAAAATAAACACACTTGTGATGGTTTACTCTTACTAAATACAAATGTTGTTGTTTATAATCAATCGAAGATGGATGCAAACGAGGAAAATGTATTCTACAAATGAAGTTGGATTTTTAAATTTTTAGGACATGTTGACATAATGCAAATCTTTCCTAGTATTCAAGTACTCTTAGATCATGCTCATTACTTACGGCTGCTCATTTTTATTAAATTTAAAATTATATAGCACCTATATCACAAGGATGCGGTAAGATGCACGACTACTTTTCATTTTCAATTACGAAGTACGATAGAAGTAGCGAAGATGCACTAATTAATTAGCTTTTCGATTCCGAATTGAATTTTTACTGGACACAGTATCACAAAAACCAATTTCGTACTTGTTATTATTATTGAATATTGATAGTTCACAATTTACGCCAAGAATACTACCAGCAGCCACGAAATAACAATAAATTCCTGGAATACACTCTACGCGTTAGTTATATTTGGACAGATCTCAGATTGCACAAATATGATCCGTGGTATTAATAGATTTCACGATACATACACAGTTGCCATAATTTTACACTAACATTTATTCCAAACTATTCTATTACATACTTTTTTAACTTTGCAATAAATAATCCAAAACGAGGGGTTATCCTAGATTAATTTATCCTGATGAATGTCATAGGATTCACAATCAATCATATATTCTCAACGATTAAAATATATTAATAATAATAACACTTTATACTTGTAAAATCAAACTACGACCATTTGGTGAAAGTATATTTAAGCTTCGAGTTCATATATACCTATGTAATTATGTAATACATAGCGCACTCATGCATACTGTAGATACACCCAAGTCACACTCGTTTTGATTATCTTTCTTCTCTTGATTATTTTTTAAATGTTGTTTAATGATACTATCCACTGCCACATAAGTTGAATATATTAGTCTTTGGTACAAACGTGCATTCTTGCTTCTTATGAATAATTAAAACGCAGAACGAACATTGAAAATACGCATCTGGTAAATCTATGGTGCTCACTATCTAAAATCATGAGATAATTAAGTATCACAATAAAGCCATTTGTATCAGAGTTACGTCTCAACTACTGATTACCAATGCAAATTAGATATTTTGTTATTCAGATCAACAAACGGAAGGAAGGTAGCCACACTTAACTTAACTTGTAACTTAACTAACTAAACTACTACATATTACAAGTTATTACTGACTACATCGTTACCGGGTACAATATTTGAGTCGTCGGAACTCGACTGGAACTTCAACATGAAGCCATATACCTCCATGGGTTTCAACAACGTAGATTCATTAGAATATATTGATTTACCTTCGTGAATGAAAGACAATGTCATTTGCTGAATTTTTGGCTGAAAAAGATCTCCTGTCATGTCATGAAGATGAAACTAGAACACAGATAAACAAAAATGCCAGGTTATAGGTTTACAATTACAATATATACTGGGTTTAGATATTATTGATTTATATGACTACAACTGCCTAATTAAATTACATCTCAGAACTTACATGGCCCAGCTTGATTTCGTCGGTGCTGCATTCTGTGATGGGAATGCTACTTAAGTATCTGCTATCAAATCCAATTCGATGTAATAAAAAGCTGGCTTGAGGTGTTGGAACATATGAGTCATCCTCCAACGAATTTTCGTAAGTAGGTAACATAGGCATATCAACTAACTGAACATCACAAGCTAGGTTTTCAGGGTTTGGAGCAGTTTCATAATCAGCCACACCAGAAAATCCAGCATTTGTGGGCTCAGAAGGTCCCGTGAATGCTCTATAAGGATTCAGTAACGAATGCAATGACATTTGTGCTGCTAAAGAAAGCATAGGTGGCTTGTTTGCCGCATCCTTGTCCTAAAACATTAATAAAATAAGACATTTAGTGATATTTTATACGTTGTCAAGCGTAGTTCAAGTTCTTTCCAGACGAACGTATAGCGTATTTCGAATTAAATGAATACATACCTCACAACCTGGTTCTTCAAAGAGAACTCTAAAAGCATTTAAAGTTTCAATATTGTCCAGACATCCCTGCCCTGCTCCTCGGTTATCGTCTTGATTCAAACGACGGTCTAACATTACCTGCAAAAACAATCGCATTCACAGTTTACGACCTACATAGCTACCTGCGCAATCTAAAACATACATAATACCTCTATTTCACCGGAAGCTAGGCTAGCGGCACCCAGAGGTTGTTTACTGAGCACAGTCATTCTTAATTCAGAATCTTCAATGTATGTTGCAGCAGGCAAAGGATAATAATGTGCTTGTAGTGGCAGTTTCGTTAATCTTCTTCTCTTTATCATCTATAAAGACATAAATAAATTTAGGTAAATGCAAAGTCTTTTGTCGGACATTCAGTTCGAAACATCTATTATTATGGGGGATTTTTTGATTTACCTGGAATCCATTTAAGTCAGTATATGAAATGTCCCCAGACTTAATTAAAGTTTGAAATCTCATCATGATTTCGAAATTCCTTTCATTCCGAATATCGACAATATTTGTGACATCTAGTGAATACCTCTCAAGTCCTGAAATGAAGTTTATAATATGTAATCCATAACAATCAAAAAATACCGTTGGTCTATCAATAACAAATGTCCACATTGGTTCAATCAAAATTACAACAATAGCTACCAACCAGGATGATTATATAGGGTTATCCTATGGATGACTTGGTGAAGCCAAACTTCTACATAACTTTGCAGTCTCCCTTTGACTATCCGAATGAACGGATTTACCGCATTAATGGGCGTTGCTTCGCCATCCGGGATAAATAAATACAATCCTGACGTCTCCGGTCGATTTTTAGCTCCATACCTGTTCGAGTAATTCATTACAACATATATTCCTACCTTAACTACATACACGTTGTTCTCAAACACTAAATCTTGGTAAATATTACTTGAACATTCCAATACTAAATGGATACGTTTTCTGATTAACTTCCACTGACTCGGCATAACCGTTCTTGTCAAAATTAACACTCAAATATCCATTGGAAATTTTAACTGCTGAGTTTTCTTCAATCGGCTGCATCGTAAACTTTTCGTTATTGCTTACAGGAGATTCAACATTTTTCACGTAGATTTTTGGCACAGGAATCTCCCTAAATAAAACATACATTTTAAATTTATACATAACTCTTTCCATCCACTGTGCATAATGATTAATGGGAATAACGGCTATTGAAGTGGAAATAGGTAATATTTTTTAACTACCGAACTACATTGCATAAGCCTTTAGAAAATGTTACTCACGTTATCGACTCCGAAAACTGTATTTTTAAGTTTTTAATGGCTAAGGGACCCATTTCAACAATTATACTTAATTCAAACAAGCTGCGAGACATCTTTGTCTTTTCTTCAAATACTGGGAATATTTCGAAATCCATTTTGTTATCATGAATGTCCAAAACCTAATTGGAAAATACAATATTAAAATCATCTATAATACAATACGGTTAGCAAACTACACTTTAGAGCTTACCGTAACGCGATAAGTTGAAACATAAACTGAAACAAGCTGTGTTCGCTTCACGGTTACGGGGTTGAAGATCGTAATAAGTCGATATGGAACATCTTTGGTAATATCAAGCAAAGTGCGGTGCGGTAGTTTATAGGATGTCTCTTTAGCGTTTGTTGATTCGTAAAATTGTGATTCATCAGTTATTTTTGCTATTTCGAAAGCTGGATCCTTGATGTGGCTTAATACATGAAGACTTTGTTGCATCACAAAGTTACACTTTTTCAACCCATCATACAGCCTAAAATTATTAAGTTCCATGAATCAGAGCAAACATAAGTTAACAACTAATAAACTCATTTTTAAATCACTAATCAATACTTATAATTTGCTTACTTGGTTGCATAATCAGTCATAACATGATCTTTCGAAGTTCCCGCAACTCCATCATGGTGCTGAAATAAACTTAGATGTCGTCGTGAAACAATAAGATTTCCTAAAAGGCTTTTAACGAATGGAGATTCTAGACCGCTTGAATATTTTCTCGAAATTTCAGCACACATTATGGAAAACAAAATTTGGGCAGACCTATTTAAACAATTAAAATACATATTTATATTATGGACTTATTGATGATTCCATTTCCCATCTTGCATCAAATACTTTTACCTCAGATGGCCCATCAGATCTCTATCCATTGCTTTGTGAAACGGCCTAGATGTAAAATATCCTGACCAATAATGATCATCTCTATCGGCATATGTGAAAAAATCTCCCGATAAAACGGAAGGACTGAATCGCTGTTCTCCGATTTCCAGGTTTAAAGCTTTGAAGAAATCGTCTAATGTGGCAAATTTGATCTATAGTCCAATTCAAGAAAATTAAATGTAAATAACGTTTCATTTCTATTGTATATAAATATGATTACAATGCATATATATTAGAGAACTTATATCAGTTGCAATATATAAGTGCAAAAACCAATAGCGATCTGTGAGTGATTTCAGAATTAGCACCAAGATAAACTTCTATCCACCTGCTCAAAAATACATGCGGTTATCTGTGCGTATTTAAACCTTGATTGAACATTTCTTGTGACGATTGGTTGAGGAGGAATATGCCATGGACAGGTAAGCCTTGAAACACCGGACATTCGTTTGAAGTCAAACTGACAACAGATTTTTGGGTCTGGTCCACAAGTATGAGGAACATCATAACTGTAGAAAGGCATCATGTGGCAAAGAATATCAGTCTTGCCATGAGGATCTACAAATAGTTATAAACTGGAATATGAGTCCATATTTTAGTGCTTATAAGCCATCAGAATGACAACTAACCCCAAGCCTGCCTCCAATGAAACTCCAATTCCTGCATTTTTGCCAAATACTTTTTAACAGAATAATGTGTTCTTTGAATCAGCATATTATTCAACCCGGCTCGTCGAAGAAAGTATGCTATAGTAGGTGACATTCCAAAAGGATCAATCGACCAACCGTTTCTATTGAATAGAAATAGAAGTAACGTGCCTTTTAAGCTACATCCTATTATGAAATATAGTAAAGCCTTTAATAGGCAAATTATTTTATGTGAGTACTTAGGAATGTATCCGAGATGGTGAAACAGCCACTGGTGTCCTTCGATGAGCTGTGTTAAAACTGAATAATAATGTGAGCTACTTTCATCTGGCATCACCCACCCTCCAGTCACAAATTCCAGTTGGCGCGTAGCAATTATCCTGGTATTATCATTAATATTTAGTTATTAGTAAAATGCATAGAATAATAAAAATAATAATACTAAATTGAAAGATTTTAAAGTCTCGATAAATTAGAAAAATTTAATCCTCGAGACTTTAAAATCTTTCAATCCGGATGAAGGGGGACCTAAAAGATATTTGGCTGAAAATTTGTACTCGGGGGTACTTCG
>JAHZNA010001441.1:0-25665 GCA_027743935.1 Sinodicranocentrus sp. ZH6
CTATCGAACTAAATTCCATGTTTGTATTTTTTTAACCGAAGCTATCCATTTACTAGTCTCCACATAATTTCCATGCATGTACCCATAATTCACAATTTCCTTCCATGGCATTGCATGTCCAACAGCATAAAGATGTTCATGCTATGTTCTAGGAAACATACTTACACACGCAGCCACAGGAATTATGAAAGTTTCAAACAGACCTATACCCATTTCTCCAAGGAAAAAAAGAATATATTATACTGACAACTGACAAGCTCATTCATTATTGCATCCAGCTAATTATAATTTTTGACTGTTTATACCTAGCATGTTATATAGAGGTAAAGTTTTATAGAATATTATAGAAACTTTTCCTTAACTAATTGCGCAATTAACACATAATCAATGCAGGTGAGAGCTCATGATTTTTTACGACCTTAACAATTAGTATCTGCCAAGGTAAGAGTTCATCCAGAGAGCACTACGTAGTGTGTTGATTGTCCTACAAAAAAATGGAGAACAATACATGCCAGACATACAAATGAACAGCTGCTTTTAAAAGTACACGAATTCCAGAAAGGATTTATTTTCCAGAAGAAAATCATCATCGTTCACGCATCTCATCTATCGAAGGAATGTCGAATGTTGCATTTTTATCCACGCTCATCCTTTTTGTCTAGAAAATGTAATACTCTTTTGTGTCTCATACGTGTAAAAAATCTTTACCAAGACGAGGGGCGGCCTATCCGCTTGATTAAGTCGCTACGTAGTCCATCCATCCAGCAAGTGATCCAGCCGCAGGAGCTGAATTGAGTCAGTGACTGTGAATATTACGAAGCATTTCTCCCCACAGCAGTAAAATGTACATTGCATTCAAGAAGACATCATCATCATCTCTTCTTCTCATCCAAATCATGACATGATACCTGTTGATCCTTCACTCACACTCACGTTATGTATATAGCTATATCTACATAATATAGATATACAAGTTTTTTTCCAGCTCAGGCCAGTTTCTCTGGCTGGAGTAGGCACATATATACATGACGGTATTATATGAACTTATTTAGTATTACTTATTTAGCCAAAGGGTATGAAATTGGGCAAGAAAATAAAAAATACACTATCATATCTCTAAAGAAATATATGTATCGTACGTATATATGTTTCTTTATAAGAGGGCAAAAACTATTGGCATCTTTATTGACTCGTCGTGCGGGTTAATCAGGGGAAACCTTGCTTTTCTTACTTTATTATCATAGCCGAAGAAACAAAAGCGTTTATAGTCTATAATCGTGTGTGTACATATTACATACATGCATATGTGTGTATTGTATAAAGAAAATGCACAATATTATATTGTGCACTTTAATCCAAGCATGTTTTTTGTTTGCTCTTACTTCCATAGACGCTCTTCACCTTGCCTGCTCCTCTTCTCACAATACACCGAACGTTTTGTAATTCATGCTCAACTGTTAAATCTCTCTTTGGTCTTTTTGGTCTCTGGTCGTTGTAAAAATGTTATTTAGTCGTGCCTCAACATTTACATTTCTCTCAAGTTGAGAAAATATTTTTGTTTGCTTTCTGTCGTGATTAGTAGTCTAACCTCATTGGTCGGTTTTCCCCCGAGCAAATATATATGCATTTTGTAGGTTTCTTTCTTTCTGATATTGGGCTTCATTATGAAACCTTATTACGCTCATTTGAACTTTCCAAGTTTACTATTCGGTATCGGATCCTTTTATTGGAAGGATAATTTATACTTGAGAGAGAAAATGATACTTTAATAGTATTTTATCATGTTGTAATTTGGTGTGTATTATGAGGCAACAAACGTCTGGTAAATATTTGCTCTTCAATGCAAACTGCTACACTGTCTGTTTGTGTTTCTGGTTGAAGTGCTATTAGCACTATAGTGGTGTGTATGTAGTATGTATATACATCATAGCAAAAAGGGTAAACATCCTTTTGTATACATTCATTATGACTTCATCGCTAACTAATAATGAGTGTACAGTGTACACATTGAGCGTATCCTATCATATACACCCATGTTGACAAAAAGCGGAACCGATGGGAGCTCCTTTTCTATATCCAATGTCCCAAGACTACCCGGGATTTCTCTGTCTCATCTGCCCATTATCATGTTTTCCTTTCGGTTTTAATAATTTGGTCTGTCAAGAAAACTAATGGCTCTTTTACATTCCAAAATCAAAGTGAGGTTTTTGTATAAAGGATGTTCAAACCGAAAGAGATTTTTTTTTCTCGTGACCACATCTGCTTCATATCCTGTTCTTTTTAAAAAGCAGATCACTGTTTTTCTCTAAATATACTTAATTATCAGTTTACAACTGCATACAACACTCCAGACACTCAAAACGAAGAAGGGCTGATGTGACAGTCTCATCTGCCCATTATCATGTTTTCCTTTCGGTTTTAATAATTTGGTCTGTCAAGAAAACTAATGGCTCTTTTACATTCCAAAATCAAAGTGAGGTTTGTATAAGGGATGTTCAAACCGAAAGAGATTTTTTTTCTCGTGACCACATCTGCTTCATATCCTGTTCTTTTTAAAAAGCAGATTACTGTTTTTCTCTAAATATACTTAATTATCAGTTTACAACTGCATACAACACTCCAGACACTCAAAACGAAGAAGGGCTGATGTGACTATTGTCAAGATAAACGTGTTTTTCACAACTCTGCGCGTTTTTCCTTTTCATCTTTCTTTTCAACCCCTTTTTATTAATGAAAGATATACATTGTGAGAAACTTACACCACAAGCCGAGTAAAAAATATTGTTTTTCATGGAAAAGGAATAAAGGAGTTTTTAAAAGAAATTGTGAGACAAAATAAAACACCAATTTCATAATTGCTCTGGCTCCGACCAAGTCTCCGTTGATCAAGAACGGAACGAGTGGAAT
Organism: Sinodicranocentrus sp. ZH6; assembly: GCA_027743935.1. NCBI lineage: Eukaryota > Metazoa > Arthropoda > Collembola > Entomobryomorpha > Entomobryidae > Sinodicranocentrus > Sinodicranocentrus sp. ZH6. The sequence continues at coordinate 2,908 of JAHZNA010001441.1, forward strand.
ATATTTTTACAGGATTTTGACTCCCTTTCTTTTGTCTAGTGTCTCCTTGTAGTTAGTAGCATCTAGTGATAATGACATGTTGATTTACATTAGCCCCTAAAAACTAGCATGTATATTTTGACTTGTTTGGTGTTTCTCTCCTTGAAGTTTCTCCCTAACTTAGAAAAGGAGCAAACATGTTCAACAAAATAAAACTTCTCCTCGTTGAAGAAACCAAACACTGTTTCAAATGTTATTTGTTATGCTTTTATGATGTAACTTGGTCTATATTACTTGACACTAGGAAAAGGTCGCAGTGTAGTCTGTGGTGATGAAGATGAAGAAAGGGCAATTCTTTGGATTAAAGATTTTTGATAGAAAGGGTAGATTACGCCATACTTGGCTTGATATCCTCCTCCCTTCATCCTCCCTGCTATGTAATATAATGATGCTTCTCCAGGAGCGGTGTGGTGCATCTCCACTACTTGCTTTTATAAAGGTACTTTCTGGAATAGCTAGTTAATCAGACGAAGGAACAAATCTTAGTTAACAAGGGACCGTGAATCATAAAGGCGTTGCCTGTATTCTCTCTCTCTCGGAGATTTTCAATCTGAAAATTTAATTTGAGCTTTACGAAACGACTTGTCCTTGTCCTCTTTATTCATTTTGACGGATTTAAAGGTTGTCTCCTTTACTAAATGTAGGAGATGCAGTGAAGTAAAATGAAAAATGTATAGTTTCGAAACATTGTACCTAAAGCTGTTCGTTGGTAAAGGTTTTCACAGCGTGACTTCTTGAGACGAATGGGTTGATAACTTTGTTTCCAAAACTGCTCTTTCCCTGAGCACATTAAATTATCGGGTACTCTGCAAAAATTAAAAGTTGGTGAGTGCCGAGAGATGCCGGGATAAGATGTCCCAATGCTATTATGGTCATATGTATATATGAATATTTACCATGTAATTGGAGAAGAATGAACATATTTTGTGAAATAAATATCTACAACTTATTTGAAAAAAGACTGAATGAAGTATTGATGATGTCCTCTGACCGTTCGCTTTCCCGCTGTGGCTTTTAAAATATACGAGTTTTGGAGAGGTTCCACACACGGATCCATCCTTTAGGGGAGGAATGCAGGCATGTGTGCTCAAATTGGTCGTTGTGGTAAAGAATGGGACAGACGATAAATTAGCCACTGTTGACACTGTCGTCTTCTTCGCTTCTCTATTGCTTCATATATTCCTTCGTCTAGTTAGGACATGAGAGAGGACACGGTTTTAAACTCACATTGCCCGTGAATAAGGGGCAGAGCGTGGTGTCTTGTTTAACACTTTTTATGCATTCTATTTCCCTCAAGTTGGCAAGAGCTCACACACCGTTTCTACACCTTCTCTCTGTACATCAATAAAAAGCGAAAACTCCTCTCATTCACCGGCCTTTTTCCTCAAGACCCTCCGTGAAAAATTGGGTAACTCTCTGGGAGCTCCTGCTTTCTGACTGGAGTTGTAAATTTGGAAATTCTTCGAATCGAGGATGAAATAAAGCCAACTGGAGAAAAGGTTGAGAAAAAATAACAACCATTATGTTCCGCTCATTGTATTATATTACGTTGTTCATCGATATATAATGGCTAGAGTGAACATGGGCAGCAATTCTTAGGTGGTAAAAATATTGGAAACTGCATTCGAAACTGACTTGGCCTTCCAAATGGAGCTACTATATAAGATAAGATTTTATGGCTTTGAATCTCCATGCATGTTTATGTATTCAGCATTGTAAGGTCAATAGATTTTCCGGAGGAGATTGCTTATTTAGTCTTGCACGACGACAACAACCGACGACGGGACTGTTTAATTGATCAGATAAAGTAATCAGTGGAATCAGTGCGTTAAGTTATTGCTTCCGTTTTCGTACCTCAGAATTTCACCAAAACATTTCAAGATATGAGATGCCTCTTGTACTTATCCAATTTCATGCCTGCAATTTTAAACTTTGCTAAATAAAAGTAATTTTAACGAGATGGGGATTTTTATAGGTACACACACATAACAGGAATTACACGACAGAGAATTTTTTAAACTGCGTTAACACTGGAAAGGACATATAAATAGTCGCTTGTGATGTGACTTGATGATTACGGTGATGCTGCTCACTACTGTGATAATCGTTATCATCATTCAACATCTTTTATGTCAGATCCCATGTAGAATTCTCAAAGTAAGGAAAGTGGACAGACAGGAGAAATAATTAGCGTACTTTATGAAGTCATTTCCCTGGCAAGTTTTGCACCCTCCTAATTATGATTACCATTACGTGTGCATGTTAGCCTCCACTTGGGAAGCCTACAACTATACAAAAGGTTGTTGTTCCATACTCAACAAAAAATCTGTAAGTGGTAGAAAACGAGGACTTGAAATTATAAAGTGATTTTTCCACCATTTCGTAGTCCAAGCATGAGCATGAAGAATGTGAGCATGTGAGTTTTCAAGTGGTGATAAAATGCAGCATGCAGAGGATTAGCCAACCCCGTGGATTTTTACTACTCCACCACGAACGACCACCATATTATTCCACAGCTACTTAGGAAAGCTATGCACATGCAGAGTGTTCTACCATCATGTAATTTTTGGGGGTAAAAAGTGATTTCTTTATACCTTAGCTCTTTTTCTTTCTTATATTTTTATTAGAAATGATGTTGAGATGACTGATGATGAGTATATGATGCTTGAGCTTTACATGTTATGTCGTAATAATCATAATGATAATGAAGGAGGAGAACAGAGGAGAGCAGTCATTGCATGCACGACACATACTCCATAATATGAACATACTACCTTTTTAAATGAAAGTTTACGCATGTTCATTCTTTCCCTTTGTTATTGTGTCAAGATGAAGTATACGGTTATTAATAACAGCTCTGTTGGTGTGGTGTGGTATACTATAAAATAGCTTGAGCGACTCCCTACCCCATAACCTGACTAAAAACTGCTTCTCTCTCTCTCTCTCAACTCAGTCTGCTCATTTTCAAGCGACTATAACCACAAGCCGTAAAAATTCGTTTCGTTGTGTATGTTAACATGGCGGACAGTACTGCACGGTGAGAGGAGAGATGTTGCACGTTAGTGTGGATTTTTGGTTTATTATCACATCACTCACGGTAATAATATTGCGGTGTGGTGCGGTACGGACTGCAGGGTGCAGCAAAAAACCTTAGGCATACAAGTAGACAAGCCAGTTGTACATAAGACTAGTCAGCTCGGTTGTTATTCCATGCTTTTTCCTCCGTTGTCCGCAGAATAAACGTGAAAACAGGAGTTTTCGTGATAGATGATATTATGGACATCATATGCACTACTTACCATGCTATACCAAACCATAACATTAGAGTTGAATGAGAATATACATGAATATATAAATGTAAAAGGGTTATATATGACAGCAAAAAAATACTGAAAATTAGGTGCAGCAGCAAAGCACCGACTTTTTTAATACTTCACGCAGACAAGGAATAAGTGAGTGCAGCAGGGCTGTGAATAATGTGATTAAAATTCAAAGAACGTTAGCTCGTCATAACTCGACACTAATTGAGCTAAACAGACTCACACTAATAAATTTTCACCAGTGCATGGATCACTTTATGAGTGAGGATTATTACACGGCGAGACTGGTAAAAAGCTCCTTCAGATAATGTCCAATTCTTGCTTAACTATACTTGAATGCAGCTTTTTTAATAAGACTCCTTTTCTTGAGATACTTGCTCAACACGAGCAGTCACAGTTTTTAACGTCAACATTATAATATGCATATCTTTGAGGAAAAGAACAAAATGTTGCATAGGAAAGGCGAGAAGAAAAATAAAATACTTAGGGCTTGTCATTGACTGCACTGTCTGGGATAGCTTCTTTGAGAGGCTTGGCTTGCATGCAGTTTGTTGAATGATGCGTGCAGTATTAAATAGCTCAACTGTTAAATAACAGCTTTTTAACCTTGGCATTATAATTTCCCAGAGTTAGGTTGCATTCTTAAAGTGGAATAAAATATGTTCATGAAAACTCGCTTCATAATATCCTTTGACTTGCTTATTGTTACAAACCAACAGCACCAAGAGATACTTTAATTCATAATTTTTATACAAAAAACTTCCAGTAGATCTTTTAACTCTTGAGGTTAAGATGTAATGCATTTTTTTTCATTCTCTCTTGAATCCACTTGAAAAAAGTCTGAATTTATGACTTGGGAAACAATGCACAGTTTGTTGTGGGTCATGAATCATCCGACATAATACAGATATTTATCTAATGGGCTGGCAAGCAAGGGGGCATGGAGTTTAGGGAGATTGCGCTATACTTTTCTACAAAGTTTAAATAAGTTCATATCGATAAGAAAAATAGTAGTAGCAAAACAACCTGTTAAAGGTTACCAGAATAAAAGTTTGTTTAACAAGGAATAGGTTGGCAGCAAGAAGATAGATAACATTGATCCTGATGATGATATCGTTCGGAGAAGCTCACAACTCATTTCGAATCATTTTGCCACTGAAGTTGAAACTCCTTCAGTGAAATGTTCTATAGAGATAAAATGCCTCCATTTTTACATCATACATTCTTAAGCACAAATTATACGCACGCATGCAACTCTTACACATGCTTTTTTGTGGAAGGTTAAACTTTAAAAAGTGGAATTTAATCTGGAGGCAGTACTCTTTCGAAAAAAATCACTGAGATTCATGCAAACGATTAAGACCAAGGCGAAATAAGAAGCTTTCTGGAATGATGAGTATATTACATTACACGAAGAGTTTGTAAAGTTTCTCTCTCGTGGAATTCTACATTTTAGCTGGAAAATAACTATGTACACGTCTCACTGGCCTTTTATAATATTATATATATATATATCTTCAAGAGCAGGGCAGGCCAAAAGGAGGAAATAAATGGGAAAAGGTGAAGCTCTATTCATCCTCCAGAATGAAGATTTTATGTATTAATCCCAGCGTCCTGGAGAGTCAAGAGGTTTCCAGGTTTTTTTATATTTAAAGAGTGCAACAATGGAGAAAAACTTCAAGTTGAAAAGTTGAACTGCCTGGTATTGCCATACCCATTCCCTACGATTATCCTTACGTGAGGAATACAATAGCTTGAAGAGAGAATAAAGAAGCTCAGGATAGTTTATTCCCATTGCATTGCAATATAAAATGCAATGGGAAGGACAGATAGGGATGTTCTAACTGATTGTGAGTGTGTAACTTGGCGTTAAAGTAACAAGTGTGGGTATATCTTTTTCTCTCCTTGTTCATCTGCTCATCGCCTCGAGTGAAGATTCATCTGCTTTTATTAATGGTGCAGGGAGTGAAGAAGACATTTTCTTTCTTCTTTCTCTCCTCATCTCCTCAGCCCTATTTTATCATATTATTTAGCTAGAAAACATACCTTCCCGGCTAGGAGTGCTTTTACGTCTTATATCCCAAGCACAATCTGGTTACCGCTGTTTTTCACGATGAAGATGAAAACGACGATGAGCTTGTTGCTTGGAAAGAGGAGAAACAGAGAAGTGGTAAGATGGTATTATAGAGCGTTGTGTAGTCTCACTTCTTGCTCGGTGATTATCTTGTCTCGTCCCACAACAATAATCCATCCAGTATTATTTCGCTCAGGCTTCTTTCCACTTTTTCTACGTTTTCCTTCGGCTACACATAAGGATAACACGGAGAGTGACTAGGGAACGAGGTGAAGGCAGACCTATTATTATCAAAAAGATCATGATCATGTTGATGAGCCCGACAACTCATCTCTCTTTTATTTCCTTGTGGTAGAAACGTGATACTTGGCCAGAAAGGGAGAAAGAGAGTCATCATAATCGTAGGATTTTTAAAGCATCAGGAATTCCTTGGAATATAGATTAAGAAATTTATGTAATCATCATTATCATGATGACGCATGGCATCTCGTATGTAAAACTAGAAAGCCCCGACCTTCTTCTATGAATAATTGGTTTTCCAGCAAGCAATTCTATTTTTTCTTGATCTTTATGTGTAAATGTAGAGTTAAGGAGGTATATGGGGGTAAAGTATCTCATCTACTTTATTATTATGTCAGCTTACTCAATATGAGGTGAGTTTCTAGACAAAGATATATTGCACGACTGGGGGAATGTGTGTATTTAGATGGGAGAGAAAGAAAACTCTCTATCCACATATTTTAGAAGACCCCTGCCTCGCTTCTGGTACAGTTGACATTTTCAACAGCAAGTTTAAAGGAAGGAACAAAAGAGACAAGAAAAACAAAACATTCTTTTTTTGTCGGCAGCATCCATCTCGCCTGGTTTTTGTCCAGGTAGCTTCTGTGAATGCAGGACAGGATGAGTGAGATTCTTCTTTGAAATAGGAAGAGTTTCCTTCTCTTACATTCTTTTTATTTGTTGATCATGTATATAGCTTTCTTGCTTTTCTATAGGCACAGTAGTAGGTAAGGAGGTTGGGAGGCATAAAAAGAAAGGACAGTTTTATCGTTATCTCCTAAGGAATTTGAAAATCTCCCAGTTTTCTCATATTTGTGGAACATAGTGTGGTCTACATATCACAAACAACATAATATAGGAAGATCCACAAGAGTGTGGATGCTTTTTGGAGGATAATGGTTGTTTCGTTGAATATATAGGGTGCAGCGGAGATAGATAAGTCAAGAATACAGTTAGGTTTGTTTTTGTGGCTAGTCTTGGGAAAGTGTTTCGAGAATAATTTATGTTCCTAAAATTAGGCAGGAATTTCTTCCCTGGATATATATTGGTTTTAGGTGTCAAGAAAAGAGTATCCATTTAATCATGGAATGAAGCTGATGATGTTGTCACAATAAGAGAAATGTTTTTAAACTGTAACCTGTACTATATACTTCAGGTATGTGGTTCTAGTAAGCTATTTCAAATGCCTTTAAAGTTTGGCTAGAATCTTTAAATCTCACACTAGTCAACTGATTTACATGTGATGTATGTATTTAGTTAGTTGATAATAGATCCATTTGTTTCCTTCTTGTTTCCAAGCTGTCACTCCACCCTTTCGTATTCATTTGTTTGCTTTAGTTGTCTTACTTTGTGAGATGTGATGATCATGTTGAAACTGAAGCTGTTTCGTACCGATTTCAAATCTCTAATCTTCCATCGACCTGTACTCACTCACATGGGTTGTCGAAATGTTTTTATTTTATGTGCACAAGAATGGTTGGGATACTGACGCGGGAGCTGGTTGGGAGTGGGCTCGGTACATGACAGCAAGTACTTTCATCCTATCATTATTGATGCCTGAAAAGTATGACTTTGAACTTGGAGTTGAGCTTGAAGAATGATGGACGAAAGTTAAAGAAAATCTATATTTGCAATGAAATATATCTTTTGAAAGAATTTTAATAAAATATATTACTCTGTGGTCAAACGTGTCCATCGAGATCATTCATTATACGCAAGAGAGTCATCCTCGTAAATGAAGTTAGTTCATTTTTCAAGAGTCATCTAGCATTGAAAATAATCGAGCCTTAAAGCTTACAAACAATCGATGCCAATGATTGATTAATGATAATCATTTTAGGAATAGCGAAACCATCTCTCTGTGAGCATATATCTTTCCAAAATGGATGTGTCAGTGAAGTCATTTCAACAAGATGATACATAAAATTTGTACATAATAAGTAAACATTAGGACGAGAGACAAGCAATAATGAATCTTGTAATGACGATAATGTAAACTTCATTTTCTATTGTTTTACTACCATAATACCTCCATCTTATGCTACCTTTCTCTGCAGCAGTGGATGCTCACACGCATACTTGAACATTCACACACGTACTTGTTTTGTGTACGTGTACGATAACAAGAAAACAGCCACAATGTGATATTTTTATGAATGATTTTTGTTTTTCTTAACTCGTAAGTGACTACTAAAATGAAATGTGTACATGTGAAGCAGAGGGGGATGGATGGATCTGTCAAACGTAAAAATACAAATGTTTAAGTGCCACACATAAATGATTTTTATTGCGATTGCCTGCTCAACATGTGTAACGCCAGCTAGCGCATGTAGAATTTCCAGTCTAAAAGAAACAAAAAATTATGACAAGAGCTAGAGGAGAAGTGACTTCATCTTTTTTTTGTAGAAAAAAATCATATATGCATAATATTGAAAGCACGCTTGAAGTTTTGTGAGCATAGCCACATACTTTAAATTGAATGTTGCCCACATTCTATTAAAATGAATTACGCTTCCCCAAAGATTTAGATCAAAAGTTTTTTTCTTTTCGGTTTCGCCCTCTCCATTGTGTACTCAACTGCTGACCGTGTGTCTAGATGAAGTAAAGTTGTTTGGGGCAATCCAATTCGAAAGCAATAATGACAATGTAAAGTTTAATTTTATTGCTCTTTTTCGAAATGAATAATTGTATTTGCGTCCAAGTGTAAGTTATATGCGAGGTCGCACAGCAACCCTCGCAATAAAAAGTACAATAGGGAAAAGCTGACTCGCCTCATTATTGCCGATGGGCTGCTGTTGCTGGTGCGCTCTATATTTCATCCCGTTTTTCGCCATATCATGACGGTTGATTTGACTTCGTTAACACAATATGGGATATTGCTACGAGTATACAAGTGTAATGAAAGAGGTGAAATAGTTTTTATTACTACTGCTCCCACCATGTCACTACGAGAGGAGAGGTGTACAAAAGGATTGATGTATGCATGTTACCCTCTTCCATTTATTAGTTGCATTCTTCAAGACATTATATCTACCTACTGGTGACTACAGGTGAATAAATAATTTACTAGGGTCGATCATCATCATGATCGTCATCAGTTCTTCTTCCGAACAACAAGATAGAAATGAAAATGGTAGCCAAAGAAGATTATACGATGAGGAAGATGACTATGTAATATTTTCAGTGTCTCTAATACAAAATGATGCTTCTGCAAATGGTCAGCAAAAGTATATTACTTTGTTGCAAGTGTAAGGCAGCTTTTTTGAGCTAACTATTTGATTTGCTGCTTTAATGGTCGACTCCTTCATCCAAGAAGGGATAGAACCACCTGTTGAGCAGATCTCATCAGGGTGCCGAAATCAAGTCATCAAATTTTGCACGAACCCCACATATTACCTACTCTTTTTAGCCTCACATTTTTTTTACTGATTAGACATTAAGAAGACGTTTGGTCATTATGTGAAGAGGGTATCATAATATTCACATTATTCACATGAAGTCTTTTGCTGCCTTCCACTCTACATCCTCGTCTGACACAATATGCAAAAGTGGTGTACACTCACTGAGTGAATAATGTTGATGATGTTCTTTTGTGAGGGTTGATCGTCATGATAAAGTAGATTTGTAATGCTAAAGAAATTTTTCGGACACTTTAACCATCCGCTGAATAGGAGTATTTTTTCCCCCGAGTGTTCATTGTAGGCTTGTTTTCTAACGCTCCTATCGTGAGCGGGGGTTCGTCGCTCGCACTATACATTCCGTCGTTATTTTGGTTTGTGCACATTTTTTTTTTCACGAGAAATGTTATTTTCAATAAAACATGATAGGAAGATGATGATTATGCTCTCTTGAAAAGATATGGAATCCGTGCATAATGCATATTTTAGGGTGCAGTCGCACAGCCTCTTTTCCCAGCTTTTGATGAAGTTAGGAATGATTTTCTTGGCACTTGTATCTGTCGTCGTCGTGAGATGCGGGATGAATGCCAAAATGATTTTACCCGAGCAGGCGGTAAGCATCTTATCAACTTGGTTTTATATCGTTCAATACTAAAATACCTGGTTTGAATGCCTTTGTGGAGAAGTCCCTGTTCCTGATCATGTACGAACGTGCTATTGAGATTTTTGTAATCCTCTTCGAAAGCTAAGGGGTGGTTTTTTATTAGATTAGAAGAAATTTATATTAGGCTGTTCACAATTTTCCATTATAATTCATGACTAAATTAGAGATTCGGCGTGTACAATGAATGGAAACGGTTGTATTATTGTGAGGTCATGAATAAGCTTATGTATCGTATTCCTTCACACTGTGGTTAGCTGATATATAACCCTGGAGGAAAGAAGAATATGATATGTAGAGTGTAGTGTTGTCTGTAAAAGAAATTGAGCGGACAAATAGGTTTTGGTTTTCATCCACCTAAAGTGTTTATTAGCAATCTGAAACTTTTCCATTAGCAGTACCGACGGGAAAATAGCAATTTCGTTTACCTACGGGGATGATCATCCTAAAAATGCACTTAAATATATGCATGACGAGTTAGAGTCTTTTTGGTGGTTTGTTTGGCTCCTTCACATCTCATCAACATCATCTTTGGTCGTCTGATTATGTGCACTAGTGCCAAATTAAATCATTTGTTCGGGCAACAAGTTTTTTTTTACTGAGAAATCAAATTTCAAATGGTAGCCAGTAGGCAAAGAAAGGAGTAAAATTGAGTACAGTGATTTCCTTTGTAGCATGTGTATAATAATGAGATCACGTATATGTAATATGGAGTAGTGTTCACTTTAGTTTTTGCTACATTTTTTACAAGTACATATGTGTAACCAATATGCAACTATTGATGCATACAAGACAAAAGAGATGCTGTTATGAGGTGGTCAAATAATTTACAATAACATGCGTAAAGATCTGTGTGTTTCACGTATGATGATGATGACCATCGTCAGAATTCCTCCACCGCACAAATTGTGACTGTGTGGTTTCAAACTTGTTGATCATCAGACACCGAAGATTGCCCATAAATACGTCAGTTACAAACAGAGAGATCAAAACGCGTTGTGTTGTACGGGAATGGAGATACTCAATTCATGCAAAAACCATGCGCTCTCCGCTGGCTGGTAATAATAACGCATAAAAATGTAAATGAACCTGAAAAATGGACAGCCCCAGTCTGTAGGCTTTATATGAGCATATCAGATATCATGGACAAATAACTTATACATATATTTTCCGTAGTATAGTGCATATCGGCACTCAAGCAGGAGCGCGATGTTGATGAAATCATCTATTACAACGAGTTTCAAGTCTTTGCAGATATACCATCGGAATCACCATCACAGCAGTCATCACAAAGGCAAATTTATGCGAGGTTTCGGTCAAAGTCAAGGGGCAATCTATAGTTAATGATACACTTTGTACTTTGCTATTGTTGAAATACATTTAAGGTAAAAGAGAATGAGCAAGTTTTGTCTTCGGTTTTAAAATGAAGATGTACCATCTACACATGTCGACTTGTTTAAGTTTAAACGAACGAACGTTTAGACCTGGATGTAGTCGTGCATTTTTTGTTTGAAATTTTCAGAATTTTGGTGGCGGAAAGTAAATAATAATAGCGATGAGATATGCTATGCTATTATTTACTATTACTATGTACAAAGATATTATTTCAATACCTTGTTTAGAACTGAAACTGGAGCAAGGAACAAAACTATTCACCTCATCAACTCTGACTTTAACACAGTTTGACCGCCACTGAACCGTCTTCTAATCATGAATTCGAGTTGCGTGTTCATGATAAGTCATAATAATCTTCGAAACATAATATGTTCGTGTATTATGTACAAAGATTTTTCTATTTTCTGAAAATGACTATCTCTCTCTGCCCAGCCCAGTTGGACTTATACTTTCTTTCATCTTCCCCGTCCAAACAGCAATCAACTACTTGTAGACTGATTGCATGAGTAAGTATGTTTAACGAAAAACGTGTTGTTGAAAACTCTCATTCACAACGTTCCAGATTAGAAGACAAAAATGAACTCTACGTTATATGAAAACTGCAAGGTTATTTTACGCAGATGACGGGATGGTCCAATCCTTATCATTAGTAGTAGGGCGACGAGTCGCAAATATTATGAACAATATCCGTTAGCCGACAAAAACTAAGCAAAGAGAGTACCATGAAAAATCCTTTAGCAGGCAAAATCGTGTATCAAAGCAATTTTTAAAACTTGTTAACCACTCCAAAAACCCTTGATGCGCGTCAGATCCTTTTCACGTGCTGAAAATCAAAATATACATTTTTTCATTTCGAAAACAAGTTACAAGCATAAAAATTGCATCCAGCTGTTATATGGTCGTGCCGAAATTGTTTGCTTTTGTGGTAAGCATTGTTGGAGCCCGGAGTGGTACAGAACTTAGCCGCATTAAAAGTCATGTTAACTTGTCTAGTGACCGAATGATATTGATGTTTATGATGCTCTCAATCAAGCTTTTTGACTTGATTGTACATTTCCATTCTAAACTATATGAAACATATTTTATGCTCATGCACACAAGATTGCCGAAAGAAATTTTCCATAAAGTGATGTCTTTGAAGCAGGATGGTCCCTCAAACAAATAATTTTGGCATATACTAAGTTCGCAGGGAAAATCCGCCGTCAATTGAATCCGTATAAAAGAGCGATATCCTCATAAAATTGATTAAATTACTCACGACGAGAAACAGCTAATGCACTTTTAATACAGTGCGGTTACCATTCATTTTAATTTTTTCTTTAAAAGATAACTCGCCGCATGTAACTTTAATAGAAGCAGTGACAGAGAGGAAAAACGAAAAGACAATTCAGGATGATAACCAGGTGAATAAGGAATTGGTATTAGTTAAATTCAAGTATGTAGCATAATGCGATTACAAGAATACATTTAGGATGCAGCAACAAGTTGTCAGTTTCAAGTGCGCATGCCTACCCGACTAGCTATGTATCGTTATATGTATGCGGTAAAAGTCGTTAGATTAGCTGATAAATTACTCTTGTTCGGTTTCTTTGCAAATTCCTCAACAAGAACAACAAATAGAAATTGAACATATCATGAACATGACGTACACAACATTCATTATAACTGCTCTACCGAGCGGTCAACAACAGTCAAACTGAATTTCTCACAAGAGTGGAAAGAAATGTCTTGTTCCTTTTAGCTTACCCCCACTTAATACGTAACAACGCTCCATAAAGTTTTTTTATCAAATTCAGCAACCGCAGCTAGTTGCATCAACTTGTCTTTTTTTTATCTTATATGATCCGGCTGAACAGGAGCAATGTTGTGAGAATGGATCTTTGTCTTTTTTTGAGTTGCTTAATACATGTTAGTACAGCGCTATGCACGTCTTTACGACAGTATGTCCAAGTCTGCGGTAGCAGATGAACAAGGGATAATCGCATGGATAAAAGATATCATAGAAGAGAAGCAACCATGATCATCCTCTAAAAGTAAGTTGTAAACAGTTGATTGACTACTAGAGAGTGAGTGACGGATGGAGTTGAGCGTTCAGAGACAAGAGAAAAACCAGGTTGGAAGGTTTCTCACATCTCGTTCAAATAGCATTTTGTAACAGAAGAGTAGAATATGGGGAAAGATGCGGATTCGAAAGAAGTAGTTAGCAGAAGAGAGATGCAGATGCTGTGTAAATTCCTCTTATTTTTTTCAACTTTCGTTTCGTGCTCCTCTCTTGCAAACAACTTCGCCAGTTACTGGTGAAATAGTAATTGTGCATATTAGTAGAAACGAAGTAAGCCTCTTTAATGCCTTTGTCTACACAATTATTCTTATAGCTTACTTACTTACCTTCAAGTTGGGTATCTGAACAAGGGCAATATGTGATGACGATTTTCCATTAGAGATTCAGCGGGTGTAATTTCACTATGTGTTTTGCCGGAGGTGGTGCAGGAGGGTTTCAGTTCTTAATTGCTTGATAATTATAGTTATGAGGATGGAAGGTTGTTTAATTAAAACCTGGAATGATAGTAGGGCAGTTTGATAGATGTTATTTTGTCCGGTCAGTAGTCGGTGGTGTAGTTTTTCCATGCATTAATATTCCTTAAGTTATGTATGCAGATGAAGACTAACGTGTGTTCTGCAACCTCTACGTGGTCTTTCTGTGGAAATGCTCTTCTTGTACCATTTCAAAAAGTGTATCATTTTCTTGGGCTAATTTAGGCCTACGTATGCCGCTCACTCTGTTCTACTAGTGTATGTCATGATCATGAGGATAGATGTGGTGAGCTCATTGTGTATTTCACTTTGCATATTCCATCTATATAGGCCTGTGGCTGTAATAGTAATACATATCATTATTATTGCTATACAAGTTGGTTGGCACGTCATTTGAGGGAAATGATCCGTCCACAGAATTCTTACATACATAAGTAAATGTAAAAGAAGAAAATTTCACAGGATATCATTCTCTTATCGAGTGGACTCCAGGCTACCCTATCTCTCTCTTGTACACATTGTAGTAACTACACATATTATGTGCTATTAGCACCGGCGGAAAATCTCCTGGCATATAGGCAAGAATAATAAAAAAACGTAAAGCGGCGAGGTATAAGTGAGCTGATGATAATGAGAATGTTGACGATTATGCCTTGTATTCTTGAATACCTATACGTCTGCCTACTTACCAATTCTATTTGGAAACCTCCAGGTAATTTCAAACTGGTTTGCACACACGATTAAGTCACTCAAGTGGTAAAATTAAAGCAAAAGACCGCATTATTTGCATTTTTAAAATGTTCCTTTAACCACTGTAAGGCATTCCTCACCTAAACCAGCTCTGCTCTTGTGAGAGGGAGAAACTGAGAAAGAATTCCATATTATGATTGTACCTACATGTAAACGTGAGCCGAGCTAAATATGTTATCAAGCTTTTTTGTACAGGCTAATTCGTTGTTTTTTTATAGATTTCGGTGGTATCCCTACGGCATCGTCATGAGGTAAAAACAACTTTGTTAAGGTTCAGCAGGTTATTTAGATATCTGGTACTTGGGGCTTGGCCGTATATATATTTTCTTGAGTTGATATTTAAGCACGTAAATTATCTGCTGGGGACTTTTTACGTGGGCGCAAAAAGAATGATAAAAATGATAAAGGATTTGACTGCGATGAAAGGAAAAGACTTCGGAGAAGGCATATTAGTTCGCGTCTTAATGGCTTCCAGACAAACTGGAAATATCGCCTTAGCTTCTAATACATGAGGATTGTTTTGAAAGCTGCACATTCATATTTTGCTAATTTAGATTTTCAACATCAATCAAAATTTTTGTAATATGAAAAGACCACCTAGAAATGTAGAATTGATATTGATTGTGTAATTTCTATTTTCTGGTGCATCTCAATCCTCGGCATTCAGTATGGAGTTAATCATGGTGAGAGAGATCAAGGTCGACTTGATTACGTTATTTAGTAACTCTTCTCTTCTCACCACCTGAAGAGATCACAGAAATGATTGATTGATCGTGGCTATATGAATGACAGTGTGGCTGCTAAAATTGCAACAGACAAGTGTGGCAATATTCAAAAGAAAAAAAAATTACCCCAGGCTGCTTTTTCCTCCTGGGTTGCTCTTCATTAGTTTAGTCAAACACAGTTTTCAAATACTTCAAGCACTTATTCATCATAGCAATTTGTAGGATTGAGCGTGAAAGACTTTCACCATTGCATTTTCCTAGATCTCGTCCCATTCTAGATTATATCTTGCTATTTTACATATATTTACATAGCTAGATTTTAGGAATACATAATTGTGATACCGGTATTTCGTGCCATGATCTTCCCCACCACCCTAGTCCAACGACATAATTATAATTGCAGCATTCTATAAAAATACAACAGCCGAAGCTAACAGATATTTCAGATACCTAGATTTTTTGTGGTTAATGGGTTCGATAGGATACTTGAGATTTGATGACATCCTCAATCAAAATAATTAAATTAATATATGAGGTGAAGACAGATAAAATGTGTGAAATGAAGGTTATAGGTCTAGAGATTAGCGACGCAAAAACGTCTGAACGAACTGCATTTATGTATAATATAGACATAACCGTCGCCATACTCGCCATGGCTAATCGCCATAAAAAAAGCTACAGATTGTTTAATTGTTTTGCATGTTCCACGAAGAAGGATGGATGTGGTATGAGCACATTGCACATGTTGATCATTATCTGGAGCATTACTATTTACTATTCAACAAAGCAAAATTGAGCTGTGATGGCATATGAAGTGCTTCTGCTATGCGCATGTCTCACACCAGTGATTGTTCCAGTCCAGAACTGTAAAATACAAACAACTACATTCAAGAAAATATTCGAAGACAGTCAACTGCGCAACATTTCACTCCGCCCTTGCTTCACATTCACATTCACAGTATTCACACCACAGAACACAGCTATCTTCGTCAGTTGATTACTGGTATGGTGAAATTGCCGATTTCAAAAACTGACAATGAATGCAGACATTGCATTGCACATAATAATACTTACATACAAAATACGAACATTCATTGCAGTTGACTTTTTCGACTGCTTTGTCTTGAAAATTGAAATCATAGATACATGATACATATACGAATATGTGTATAGGCTTCCTAAAATTGCTTGGTAAATTTGTATGATGGCTTTGTTGTTGACAAACATGCGTGATGCATTTTGGATTTGCAAGAGGCATGTATACATCGCATAAAAGCTTCAAATTGAGTTGCATGCATTTTTTCATACGTGCTCTGTTCATGTGTCATATTCATGTACATATGTTGGTTGTGTTATGACTTTTGTGAGATAGGCAGTAGGCACCTGTCTCCTAAATATTATGCATCAGTTCAGAGTATACCACCCACGTTTCATCTTCTCAGGTCACAGGTTATTAGAAGACTACAAGTAACTATCAATTTCATTTTAAGTTGTAAATTTGTAATGGATTTCCAATAATCCTTGTTAATTTATGTGTAAATTGTGAGATAATCATGACTGGGTCACCAGTCACCAGTGAATTCTGAACAATTAAACACAAAAACACGTCTTATCGTTTCAACGTCAGTTTGAATTCTTAGTTATTTCTGCAGTGGTCATGGCTCTTTATTTCTCGTGGCCATTCGACTCGTAAGTTTATTCATTTTTTTGTTATTAAATAGTGTGTGTTTATGTTGTAAGAATTAGCCAATAGCAGTAAGGTGTTATAGTTCATATTTTTGGCCGGTATGGATTTGTTAGTGTCATTTCTTAAAATCTGACAAGTTAACAGACAGTTGTCAAATGAGTTATATGAGTATTACTGCTTTCATTATGTCAATAGTAAACAGTACGATGAAGTAGTAAAACACACCTGATTTTTAAAAAATATTCACATATGCGGTAAGCTGGCCAGAGTCCGTTTATCATCCCTTGTATGCACGTTTGGCATAAAATGATGGCGGCGTTCTTGTTCGTTTTAGTGTGTTGGTAAAAGCCTGAAAGTTAAATAAAAAAATATTCACATATGCGGTAAGCTGGCCAGAGTCCGTTTATCATCCCTTGTATGCACGTTTGGCATAAAATGATGGCGGCGTTCTTGTTCGTTTTAGTGTGTTGGTAAAAGCGTGAAAGTTAAATATGTGATGACTGGGTTAATATAACGAATTAGTCAGAAAAAGACTTATTCAACTTGAGCCTTTTCTCTACCCCAACGCTGCCACTTTGACTGAAAAACTACAACTGTTGTTACAAGTCACAAGTTGCTTTACTACTTACTACAATTACTATCAACTAGCTCTCACACAAATAATATACACATCTCGACATGATATTGTTATATAGATATATAAGGTATAACGTATGTTGCACACATCTCGTTATATGCATACATGGACTTGCATGAAAGCAACTCTTTGCTTACAATACTTGTGTAGCGTACTTTTTTTCATGCCACTTGCATTCTACTACATTGTATCAGCATCATCTTCATCATTTCTGTTGAATAAAGGAGAAAAGAAAAATACACGGAGGTATGCTGAACTAAACTAACTAAGATTGGTAGTCAAATCCAACTTGGGTGGTCGGACTCCTTGCTCGTGCCTTCAAGGCGGAGCAGCAAATGTTGTATCTTCTGCTTAGTTAGTTTGCTATATGTATTCATTTTGTTGCTTGTCTTCTCCTCTCATGGATAATATATCCTTTTTGACTCGATTGGAATTGAGTTCTCATTCTTTCCAAGTGTCTTCATCATTCCACTTGCAGACTTCGGTAGATGATGATCATCATAGCGTCGTTTTTTTCTCGTCAACTTTCATTTGGGCATTGTATCATTATACGGACTTTCTACTCTTTTCATTAAACTTCAGCAGGATATATGTGTGCATAGTGTCGCTGAAAAGACCAATTGACTTGCTAACATTTGGAAAAAGGAGAGGTGAAGGGCTATTGACCCAAGCGTTGTGAAAAGGTCATATTGACAAAGTGTATTTGAGGCCAAACAAGATTCCTGAGAAACGTGTTGCACAACAGTGTTGGAAAAAACACCCTGAGATGTCAAGCTCAACTTGATAGAGAGTCGTGTTGATTGTGAAAGGAGTAAAAAACCGAGTGGCAAAGGTGATGTTCGTGGTCCATGTAAATATTTCATATTCTTCCGTAAGTATAGACTCACAACTATAGAAAATACATTCTCAGGGAGTAAGGTTACGATGTGTGGCTGTTAGATAAGGGTGCTTTCTTTATCACAATGTCAGTCTTGGTGGCATGTGATTTGCGATTATGGGGCTTTGAAATATCATCTATAAACTATAATCATAACATACTCCCCTGATTCTGCCTTGTTTTGTTCTTGGAATCATCGGTTAGATATTGTTTCTGTTTATCATCGTTTATTCTATATTTATTGGATGCACCAATCACCTTGATGCGAGCTCATTGCTGTACATTGGGATACTATGAACGTAGTGATGAGCATGTAACTTCTCGAATATCTCGTTCCTTCCACTGAATTGAAAGAGCAATAATAATTGAATTAATCGTCCATCAAGAGATAGATAACTAACTATATGTTCCACTTGTGAATAGTATCACGATCCTCCCTGCTTTTGACTTCTGCTATCCGGGAGATCAAGACTTGTTTATTGGAGGTGATCGTGTAACTTACAAAAAGGTGCAGAATCACTATCGCCAAAGACGAGCAACTTTTTTCTTGATTGAGTTGTTGGCTAGATGGAAATAATGTAATAATCATTTTGGTCGTGCTTCGTCATTTTCTATCCTTTTCAAAGTCTGTATTAAAGCTGTGTGGTACTACTAGTGTGGCTTATCACTATTGACGAAGTACACTATAATCTAATGTTCAGTTATGGGAAAACAACTTTAAAAAGTTATTAGTTCGGTCTAGCCCGATTCTTCATTGTTGCTCTAAATTTGATTGTATTATGAAGGGGATGATAATGATATAACTGGAATTGTGATAATGTAGTGAATGTGCAAAAAACAAAATTAGATCATAGCGTACATTAATATACTTGGGGATTCACAATTCACACAATCTGTGGGAACACCATTGTTTGCTCGTTACTGAACTACGATGCAGTTCTACAGTTTTGGTCGGCACTGTACTTTGAGTAGGGGACCAAAAGCCAAAGTGGGCACGAAATAACGAAAATTATGTTCGTGACTATTAGTACACACAAAATCATTACATTTTTGGTTGATTCATGGGGAAAATTCGTATAACTCACGGACACACGGAACGGATGGATATTACTCAACATCTCACCGCTGGCATACTTATTCACTATTCAGTCGGAAGCCTTTCTTACGAATTCTAGGAATTGAAATACATTTTTTCACATCGGAATGCATGCATATTGCTGCTCTAAATCGTATCCTCTTGTGCTTTGGCACTGAAAATTCTTTGTCTTCTGAGGTGCAGTGAAGTTTTGACGTATAAAGTCGTGAACGTGTTAAAGTTGTCGGTATTTTTAAATTGTTGTCAGCTTTGATACGGAACGCAGAATCGGTTGAGATGAGACTACCCGGAATGGTATGCGTATTATTATCGTCAAAAGATGAGATGCCAACATATGGTGCCTGACATGTTCAAGCACGAGACTTTATGCGTTCACTCATTATTTCCATATGTGTGCTATCTACCTAGTGAATTCTCAGATTTCTTTAGAGTAAAGTAAATGGAAAAGGGCAAAGTCATTATTATGCTTTGTTTTTCGGAAGAATCCCACACTATGTAGAGTGGATGCTATATTCATGTTCTGGTTTCTAAAAATTACAAATGTAACCTGCTCGTTGGGTAATGTGTGATATCTGGGTATATTCACATCCTACTCTTTACTCTACATTGAAAGGGCTTTGTTCAGTGCTGATGACAAGATGCGTGTAAATTTTAGTGATGTGATTATCTCATTTACTTCCATATCGATTTATGAAAGGAAGTTTTCCCAAGTCTAGTTAATCTGCTTACTTCTTTCTTCTTCAAGTTACCCTTGGAATGAAAGTAAAGAACTATATTTAGCCAAATTGAAGACATCAGCGTGTCAATTTCCTGACTGGAAAATGTTTTGAATTTTGAACATTTCCTTTCTTTTAAATATTCCCTGTTTGTGTTGCTTAACCGTGTGTGTGCATGTGCATGTGTGCTTTGTCAATGTAGCCCTTGAAGACAGGAAGGAGAACATGGATTTGTGGGATGGAATTTGTATTGTTTGTAAAACGTCAGTAAACTAGTTATAAGGACGAACCAAAGGAGAATCACGATCACGAGTAATTATTATTATTAGTGTAGTGTTCACAGCAGTTTGAAAAAAGGTATTGGATTGGATTACGTTTCCCTGTTTGCAAAAAGGATTCCATTTCAAGCAGTTATTGACCCAGGAATTTTTGTGTCAGTGGGTAATAACATTATTAAACTCACGATTTTTCACAAAAAATCAATGCATAATGAGTAATCACAAAAATGCAACCTTAAGAAAAATGCATGTAATCAAAATCAAAGTATGTGCTGTTCTTATATTAAGTATGCAAATGTTGAATGTCTACATATTACATTGGTTATACTGTAGTGCACACATTTTACTAACTCCATCCAACAGCACAAAGGTAAAAATCCATTGTGCATATGCAGAAAATAGGGGAAAAGTACAACCGTGTAAACGCTGATTAGCTCAAGACGATGATCACAGTGATTTTCCCTTGATGCGGCATGTGAAATATTTTGTTGCTTACCACCTCTTTGCTGCATTCCCTTCTCCGTGTGTAGTCTGTAAGCTGAAAGGCGAAACAAACACAAAGATATTATAATGATAGGGATCATTAGTATTAGCATTATATAGGGTTGGCCCATCTTCTTGACCATGGTAAAAGTGCATAGCATTCGATATATGAAGTAACGAAATAAAGATGAGAAAAAAGAGGAGATAAAGTGCATACCCATGGATTAAATATGCTAATGTCTCAATCTCAATCAAGAATCCTGATTTTTGCCACGATGAGCCAACAAAACAGGCAAAGCATTAAAGCAAGCTGTGAAGATGTTCAATGCACACCATGATCCAAGCCAAGCATTCTTTCTTGCGGTGAAGTTGTTTGCTAGTCATTCACTCACTTTGCTTTTTCAAAGGGGAGTTTTCTTTTCAATAGGAAGGACAGGTAGTAGTTGTTATGTAGATGTGGATATGTTTATTATAACAGCTTGAGGTTTGTTTCATTTTCTTACATTGAAATAGTCATAATGGGAACATGATGATGATGACGATGATACAGCCAGGTTGGAGATCGTTGACTGACTACTTGGCCATGTTGTTGCTCCAGTGCATCCACTTTCCAAGCATATAATGTATGCCTAGTAATTGTGGTCTTCTTGATAAACCTCGCCGGTTTTCTTGAATAGCTTTTCGTTTCTTCACTCCAGCAGGTAAAAAGAACAACAAGAAGTCGCTTCATCATGACTCGGCTAGCTGGAGGATTTTTTTTATCTGGTTGGCTTTCCCGATGTCATGTTCTCTGAAATTCTCGCCTCTTCTCGATATACTTTTATGTGTGCTCTCACTATATAATAATATATCCTCGTGGTTGGAAGACAATTCAAGCAAAAATGACTTGGTATGTGATATCATTTTCCAGGATTCCTTCGCAGCGCACAAGTATAAAGAAAGGATGCATTATATCCTTATTTTACTTAACAAGTATTTCATTACAGAAGGAATGGTGTGCTTGCTGTTTCTGAGATATGGAGATCAGTAGCAAAGTTTATACTCCATCTATCCAACTTTAAAAATTCATTTCTTCCAAATGTCGAAAATTGACAACGAACTTGTTGCAAGATGACGGAACTGATATGAGCGACAACCTGAATACAATGTAATGTAGGTTTGGTATAGTTGATAAAATTGAAACTAATCTGTCTGTTTCATTTATTTATTCATACGAGCACGACTGTATGATCGTAAGTAAGGTCGACTTTGATTTTTCTGAATGATAGAGTGGAACAACATCTTGAAGTCGTGTTATAAGTACAGAGGACGATCATAGCTGACTGACTGACAGGCATTCAGGTTGTTACGTAAAGGGAAATGGAATGCATTATCTCTGTGGTCGTTGTAGGAATGTGCTTGTACGTTTTTTTCTTCTTTTGTTAAAAAATATACAACAGCCTTTTCTCCTAATTTACTCTTGGTGCTGACTAAAAATCGACTTTTGTAAAAGTCGCATGTAGTCTTCTTTTGAATTGGATTAACCGAACCGTGGTGATCGTAATTGTAGTTCGCGGTTGGAAGCAAATAGTCTAGCGTTTGTATGGCTATTTTTATTCGTTATATATCGCCAAAAATACGCAGCGTAAACTGTGATTTATTTGTACGGACTGAAATGAAAATAAATGAAATGTGTTGCTGTTCAGGACAATGTTTTTTTCGTCGAGTTCTCGTCCGCATTTTGCCCGTTTTCTAGAAAAAACTTTGATTATTATTACAAGGTTGCTTGTTGCAATTTAAAGTTATGTATCATTCCATGACGGGCCACC
>JAHZNA010001442.1:0-38000 GCA_027743935.1 Sinodicranocentrus sp. ZH6
CACATGGTTTGCACATTTAATTTAGAAGGAAAAATAAAATGCGAGAGCATGTCCATCCGTATCTGGGATTGTTACAGCAAGCATGTATGTTTGCCCGGGTTGATGAAGCATGTGCTTTGCAGATATGACAGTAACATGTTACATGAAATGAAAGAAGACAAAAAAGCAATTTCTGATGTTACGTGGTTTACTCGGTCCACTGCTTATAACCACTATGACCATATTTCTTTTCGCTTAAATATTATCCATGTTACATTTGCAGATCTTTGGGTTTAGGTCAGAAGAATATTAGCATGTTTTTGTAATTTACGTGATGAGAGAGATACATTTTTATTTAGCGTCTTGTGTGGTTCTTTAATGCTTTATAAATTGAAAGTAAAAACGATAGAAGCAAGTTATCAATAGCCAATGAAGTAATTATAAAAATAAAGCTGCACGTGATGAAGAGAAATGAATTTTACAAGTTGTTATAAAAGGATTTTCCCTTTTTAAATATTTTATTACTCATATGGAACCAGGTCAAGAGGCTTTCGTTGACTCAATTATGTCAGCACTGCAAATTGCTTTTCCAACCATGAGCTGTCCAAGCCGAGAGCTAGTCTTCCAGACATTAGAGAAGCTCATCAAAGAGCGAAAAGTGTATCAAACATCTCGAGGGTATTTCGTTGTCACCCCAGATATCTTCCGCTATATGGTTTCTGCCAACTTTCATGACTTTGATGGTTCACCGCCATTCCTCAGTTCAAATCCGGGGATTACTTTAGACGCTTTACTTCATCCAAATTGTCAAGATCAGGGTATTCTCTCGAACATTTATTGAATATTTTTTTATATATAATAACGTATGATTGTCGTAAATGAATGCCTTAAAGCATGAGTAATTCAAAGAACTGGTGAATATTATCATTTTATTATCTAATCCAGACAAGTTGAGCTTTTCACACCAGTCATGGGACTCTGCCGTCTCGACAGGTGACCACAACCGGTGTTCATCTACATCCACTGGTGAAGAACTGATTGAGGTTGCACCTTCACCAAAACTAAAGCGACATAACTCACTTAAAATGATTCGACAGCGAGACGCCGCGGTAATACCAGTTAAATATTGTTACGCATCATGTCGATAAAATATTAAGTGCACTGTCTGCATTACAATTGTACGCGTACTGATGTACTCATGTCAGTGAATAGCATATATACAAGATGTTTATGGTACTCGTACCAAAATGAATTCATAGACGATTATGCTAATAGCTGACAAACAGGCAGTATTTACATACTTATTCAATTCCCAAAAAACAAAGGTAACACAGATGTCAGGTACAACGGGACAACGGAGGCATTCATTACGTCTACCAAAGTCCAAATCTTGTGGCCGAATGAATGATACCGGTGAGGAGGACGAGGAAGTAAAAACAGCAAAGGTCAAAAGTTCAACCATCGAACATATCTCACGAGCCATGAGAAGTCTTCGTACCGGTGGCACTCTAAATGGTAGCAACACCGATGGTGGTACTGGTGTAGAATCCGAAAAGAGCAAAAAGAGTAAGCAAAAAAAAAGTTGTTGCTAAATAATCACTTAAAATTATATCTGTATTTTTATAAATTACTCGAGCAAGGAACAAGAATTTATCAGTCGTTTAATCTCGAGCGTTAGATCCCCCTACAAAAATTCCTCTTTTTAACAATAGCTCTTTACGATTCATTAGCTATAGTTTACTGCTCCTTTCTTTCTTGCTCACGCTTCGAGTTCAATCTGATGACAAGACAATAAAGAAACTTTTATTTTCAGACAAGTCTTTGTTGAGCAAGTTGTTCCCATTCCGCCGCTCAAGTAGCAAGCCAAGAAATGAAAAGATAACAGCAACTGTAGCAGAAACAGCTGCGTCTAGTTCTAGCAATACGAGTACAAGCTCCTCAAATGCTTCAATGAGTCCTCCTACAAAAGCAAAGCATTCTGAGAATGTCAAAGATTCTGCCAAGTTCATTTCCACGCAAACACAAACTTCAAACTCAACCGAGCAGCTTTGCGTACCATCCATAACTCTGTCATCATCATCATCAGCAGCATCACCCTCTCATCCTGTTGCATCAACTATTCGAACCGGTGCCGGTAATGAAAAGAACTCTGGGAGAATCACTCTTGAGCCATCATCCGTAGAGAATTCTTCCGTAGTTGAGAATATTATGCTTCATCATCAAGATTGCATAAACGGGGATAGCTCCCACCAAACCAGATCGAGTAGTCGAAGGTCAATGTCTATTCTTGATGAGAGCCCTCTCTACGACGTTCTTCAAGATGTTCCAAATACAACTCCGCCAAATATGCATCATCATCACATTTCACCAAACTTCCAGGTAGGTTGTCCCGTCGCACCTCCAACTTTCCCAGGTTTTCACCATCATCGTGGAGAATCGTCTCGATGCTCTACGCTGAGTAGTCAAGCAGCTTCAAGTCTTGGTTATGGTAGCCAAGGTCAGCCAAGTCTGTTGAGTAACTACAGTCCAAATATGGATAGCGGATTAGCGTCTTATGGATATTACAATGGTGACAGTTGTAACAGCAACAGTCATAGTCCTTGTCCATCTGCAGGTGCTTATGGTGCTCCCACAGCTGCTGCCCATTACGGCTTATACAATAATTCCAATAATGGGAGCAGTACAATTTTTCCACAACCGGCAAAACCCACTGCCCACTCTTCTTCCAGATACAAAAACTCGTATGAGTGGTATAGGAAGCGCTATCCTAATTACATTAGCCCAGTGGGACGCACCTCTCCGTTGTATGCTTCGTTGACTGCGCCTAGATCAAAGTCTAGGTCAAGGCCAACTTATGAATCGTTGCTGACTCCGATGGACACGAAACATCACAGAGGAGGACTTGTTCAACTGTCAGAAGGTGCAGGGAAAAGGAGCAGCTCTGATGGGAATAACCATGTTATCGTGGGTAACAACACCACCTCCAGTAATACACCTGACACTCGACCAAGCCAGCATGACACCTCGATGAACACAACCACGGTAACACAAGCTGTCAAATCGACAACAAATATGGAATTGGAGCTACTCCTCCCCTTAGGGAAAATCATGAAAGCTGCTTTGCACGCAAAAAAAGATGCAATCAGAGACGCTTGGTTGAGAGATGAGCTTGGTCCAGGTTATGCTGCTTACGCCGACAGAGCCAATCAAAAAGCCACCAATTCCTCCTCAACCTCTAGTGCCAATGCAATTAACGAGTCGATCAAAGTGAATTTAGATAATACAGGCGCAAAGTTGAGGGTGGGCGAGCCGTCAACAAAGACGGAAGTAACAACAGTGGTGAATAATAATGGCGTGATTGAAACACATTTTGACAGCTCCTCCGGGATGAATCAACCTTTTCACGACCACAACTCTCCAAACATGAA
Source organism: Sinodicranocentrus sp. ZH6 (assembly GCA_027743935.1). Taxonomy (NCBI): domain Eukaryota; kingdom Metazoa; phylum Arthropoda; class Collembola; order Entomobryomorpha; family Entomobryidae; genus Sinodicranocentrus; species Sinodicranocentrus sp. ZH6. The sequence goes on from JAHZNA010001442.1 coordinate 3,408, forward strand.
GTCAACTGTCGAGATCAAAACTTTAGGGGGTGTTACTGACATTGTTTTGGTGAACGGGAGGACTGGAGAAGAAACAAAAATCATGAATGCAGGCGGCGGTGTTCCTCACAAAGATCAAAGCAACAAGCAAAATCACAAGCAGAAAAACAACAATACCTATGAGCAAATTGTAGACAAAAGGGCTGCCTCTAACAAATGTGCGAAAATAAGTGACATTGGCAAGGACTGTTGCGCTTAAGAAGATGTCATTAAAGTTTGTTGAAATGAAAAAAAAAACAAACAAACAAAACAACTAAAAAGAAACAATCTTCATGTAGTGGTGGATAAAACCTTCACACATTACCGCCAACAAAAATGATCAGAAGTATGACGGCTTTCCTTTGAAAAGGAGCACACACACAAACTAGCTCGCAGCAAGTGAGTAGCCTTGTAATTGTTCACATTTCTTATTAAAACTGTGAGCAAGTGAAAGTTGAACAAGATTATCTTCATTAGCGACTTGTTTTTTGCCAATAATATGAAAATAGGTTGTTGCTTGATGGCTTATGACTCAATTCTTTTTTTATAAAAAAAATAACAAACAAAAACTTCAAAAGAAAATGAAGTAATGGTATTCTATGGTAATACGGCAATCAGTAATGGTAGCAACTGCGTTCATCTCTAAAATTACTCTGAAAACTTGCCCACAAGTGTGCAAGGCAAACTAGCAGAAGGTTTTACTGCCGGCAAAAAGGGAATGCCAAAAAATGCGTATTTACTAGTGATGTGTGTTTTCCTCTCTTACGATAGATAACTCACAAGCTATATAGCCTTGTTTGAACAGACTTTATTTTAAAAATGTGCTCTCCTGCACAAACAAACGGCACATTAATCAGCAAACTTGCATGCGTATACATTTAAGTAGGTACAATATAAACATATGCGTTCAATATGAGAGAAGCGTTAATAAAGTTATTTACACATTCTGAGTTTACACCATTTTTTAAGCTGCAATAAATTCTCAGCTTTTGGAATCCTTTATACTTTAAATAGGGAATATGATATATGATAATATTTAAAAACCCAAGGAAATGCATTTTTATGCGATTACATTTTTCTTCAGAAAGAGAGAGAGAGGAGGTAGTGGTCGAACTGTAATATATTTGAATATGCATGTACCTTCGTAATAATGAAGATAGTAGACTAAACGAGCTTCATAAATTTTTAAAGGAAATCATATGTATCCTTCACTGGAAATGTGCCAAAATCATTAAAATAACCAAGATAATGGTGTAAACTCTACTTCAAACCTAAGTTCTCTCTTCGGATGAGATAAAATATGCTATTACGCGATTAAATTATGAACGTGATTGCTAGGTCTTAAAAGTCTTCTTTCTAAAATGAACTTGGACTCAAGTGTCAAAATAATTTACCTCTTGTGTCATTTCTAAATTGTACACTTCGATTCTATCGCATAAGTTTCGTTTTTTAGTAATCTGTAAGAGTGAAAGAGTGCTTCTGTACTTCAAGTGTGAAGAAAAAATGTTCTGCTATTAAAGGGTGAGTTGTGTGCAAGTGTTACCATTATAATAAAAATTATAGGGCTGTGTAGACTAATTTACAAAAAAATGTTTACAGTATGTTACAAGTCCATTTCAATGATTAACCTAAGTTTCTTATTGTTACTTTATAAGTTTTAATAATCTTTTATCAAGGCAGCCATTACAAGTTCGTAAAAAAGCTATTTCAAGTTATCCGTAATTTCTTTTTCGCCAACATAACACAACACACGCATGTTCATCGTGAATATGAATATGCAATATGATAAATCAGAAGGAGCGAATGAACTGTAAGTGCGATGAAACTTTTTAGGTAGAGTTGTTGTAGATTCGCTAAAAATGAGAGTAAGACTGGTTCACAAAAATACAGCGTACAATTAGGAACCATTTTTATTATGTGCCGTCCTGTCACAATGTGCTTTGTCGAGAAATGAGAGTGATTTTATGTATGAAGCTCCTCACAGGCTGTGACTTTGACGAATATATCGTCTTGGTATGAACACAGGACGCTCATCGATTTCAAATGGAAAATATGTTGTAAACTGAGCAAGTTTCTCTGCTGAAAATTCTGTTTTAAAATTCAGACGTTGATTGGCACCACTATGCCATTTTTGATGCTTTAAAGAGCTCCATTTTGACGCTTTGAAAACCTAATGTCGTCAAAACTTTCATCGTTCGTTGTTGTATACAACGATAATATACAAAAAATACATTGAAAGAAAAAGCGTTTCCCTTGGTCGAATTCCATCCTTTTTGGTAATGTTGACAAAGTCAAGTGTGCCTGGCAGTGTACCCCCATCATTGAACGGAGCTTGAACATCTTCATTTTGAAAGTGTCACAGCTTTTGGCTAATCGTAATGCAACTGGAATGGAATAAGCTCTTTTCATAAAAACGGTAAGTACAACTTTTTAAGTAATCAACATTAACAAGAGTACAATAATATTTGCTGGGCTTTTTTGATGGCTTTAATTTTTTGCTTTCGAACACAAATGTACACAAACGTATGTTATTATCATGTGGTCTGCCTTTGTCACGTGTAGTATATTTGCTCCAAGTCATTGGATTGCACGCAATGTTCTTAAAGCACGCTATTCAAGATGGAAACGAAAATTTACACGTGTCATAAAAGTTTGAAAAGTGTGAGGCACTCATTAAAATCTTTTTTCTATCTAATCTTTACAGCGAAATGGTAAAACTTAGAGAGAAGTGATAAATAATGCCTACAATTCCACTCCATTCCTGCAATGAATCTACACAATTTTACACAGTACTCCTCATTATCCTCTTGTGAACTGCTTCTTGCTCTCTTTTATCTTTTTCCCAGATGCAGTTCTTGATGCATCTCTCATACTTGCCTTCTCTAATAAAAACTCCCTTGTATGCCATGCGAGCATATGTTATCATCTGTTACAAAATAGATTAACACGGTCATTCTGTGCGTTACTTTCAATTGCTTACGTAATAAGCAAATGATGAATCACATGCATTTAATTGACAACATACAACTTTAAGGGTTGGGTCTAACAATGCAGTTCATTGTTAAAGTCACAGAGTACCACAAATAATTCGTGTTTTGCACTATATATTATTATGTATTCCTATGTAATACTTGCGGTTCATGCTTTAATAAAGGCTGACACTGCATCAACGACAGTTACATGGGTAGATGCCAGTCAAATATGTAGGCTTTTTTTACGTAGGTGTTCACATAAATCTTTAATAAATCATCGTATTTATTTTGTAGGCTAACGAGTTCAATTATTAACGCTCTGCTCCAGAGGAAGAGATACATCCTCGAAGGCTCTCAAGAAGATGCAATAATTTTTTTTCCTAATCCCTATACGTATATGACATAAAAGATCTCCATTTAAATGTTGACTCTGTAATTATATGTAGATTTAACAGATATTTATTAATATCATTCTTACAACACATTCATGCTCATTTGTCAATTGGGCATATCAACCTTACAACTCTTTTACAATTGTGGTGCAGGCGCATTTCTAATATTCTAATTAAACTTGTACACAACCCCCAACCGCGTTAAAAATAAATTTTCTGTGATGCACGAATGAAAAACCATGAAGGCTCTCTGTGTTGCTTGAGCAGCTCACCTGCTCATTCATTTCATTTCTTGTTACACAAATAACAAGAGTGTATACATAGGTATATAAAAATACCGTTCTTGAATTGTTAGCCAAGTGAGTCATTGTGCCTCTCGTATTTCTGAATTTTTGCGCTTGCACAAAATTATATCACTCAAGTCTATTTCACCTTTTACTTTGCTGCCAAATCAGATGAAAATGTGTGGAAGCCGGTTATCCTGATCGACATGTGTGCATATAAGTATAATGACGCTTCGTGTATTGCCCTATATTCCGCTACATTTTTACGCTTTGGTGTTTGTTACGGATTCAATTGCATTTTTATGGCTTTTTATTATTATGCTACGGTGATTTTTTCTATCCAATTAGTTTTTATCTTGTTTGAGCAGTTTGCTCTCAGTAGTTCGGCAGCACACCGGCTAGGTTTAGAAACTTTTAAGACATGAAAAAGGCTGTCTTATTACAGGAGAGTAACTGATACTTTAAACTCTTAACGGTATTTTTTCATCGGCCCTTTTTTACAACGCAATATTTTGTTTGCAGTTTACCTTGTAAGCTGCACTCCCCACTAATCTAATAAGTGCAGGTGCATTCCTATGCTAAATTTATTGAAGGTATTTTTTATTTTTCCAGGATTTGAAGAGTGACGCCAAAAGTATTTCAACCTTCACCTATCTACGAGTGGCATGCGGATGTGAATTTAACATATGAGCAAACTCACGTCTCCCCAAAATTGGATCACAAGGACAAACATTAATATTTATAAATTGAATCGAAGTAAAGTAATTATGTTTTACTGTAGTGTGAAAAAAACTGTAATGTTGTTGTTTATTAGCTTGTGTATGCTTGATGATTGAATGAATTTACAGAAAAATAGAGAAATAAATCCACGAAAAATTCAATTCAGACTTTTTATGTGCTCTATAAGACGTCATCAGTTGTTTCACGCTATTCGTAGCAAATGAGTGCTACCGCATGAACAGAAGCAAATGAAGTAAAAGGTGTCAAGGAGCAATCAACCATGAAATTCCATTTGAATCACGTAATAAAGACAAATTGACCATTCTCAAGTATCACACAGAGTGAGTGTGGAGCTACAAATTTGCATTTTCTGCTCAGAAATGACCCGTAACGTATTCTGCAAGATTTCAAGAGCTGTCATTGTCTTGAAGTGAATAAATAGACATGTCACAGGCACCTATCTACTATCTATAAGCTTCATAAGCAAATTGCCTATTTATATGTATGCTAAGCTGCTTACACAAGTTCTTCAAATGGATTAGGGTGATAGAGTAATCCAATCTTCCAAACCACCCTTCATTTTCTCTGCTTCTCATTCACGGGTAATTGATACTTCGAAATAAATGAAGCACCTTAAAATAGTGCACACAATGAATCACAAACAACTTTTAAGCCGACAGCACTCTCTCTGCATATTTCTAATGCTTTAAATAGGTCAAATGTGCATTACAATGAGGATTTGCATTTATCCTGGTAATTATATATGCTAATGAGTGCATGCATACCATGTCTATGCATAAACGTTGACATGATAAACGTGAGCATCGATCCCTTCAATACTCTGTCCTGCCAATATGATTCCATTGCAAAAAGGAGAATAAATAAATGTTTTTGAAAAATACGAGTTGAAAAGCTGACGACATCTTCTTATTAAATTATAACTTCCAGAAATAATGATCTTTGATTTCCTCATACTTATCATCATTTTCACAAATTGGTTGCATTCATTTTGTGCATGTGCATCAAGTTGACGACAACTAACAACGGGAGTGATCAGGTAAGCCACAAAATGAAATATATATAACTTGAATAAATTACATAATCCCGTTGACATCCATTATCAGGCTTATTAAACGCTTCCACTCAAACGGATTCCTCGATTCTTGTCTTTCAACAGGATATTTTACGAGCAAAGCATGAGACAAGATCAATCAATGATCTACCTTTTTATCACGATGATGATAATACGCATATTCTCCCATCATATCTTATGAATGCTAGATTGGATAGCATTTTCTGCATAAGGTTCACATTTTATGAATAGCGTGCATGAGCAATAAATAAGCCATTTTGCGCTTTTATACCGTATGCCAAACCACATAGGAGATAAACAACCAGTAGCTACATTACCCAAGACTCCAAGAGTTTTTCGTCGGTTATTTGAGAAGATTACGTGCAAAAGAGATAACCAAACAGTGGTTCTTTGTTCAAGTGTTAGTTTTCGTTTTCGTCATTATGCATGTAGAATATGTAAGTAGCTTTGAGCCTTTTAAATATTTTCAGCTGGATGTGTTTACGGGACCCCTGATGATCTACCGCGAGAGGGAATAAAGATCGTGATGTGAGATCATCCTCTATCCCTGCCAACATTATTTTAGCATTAGGATTTCATCTCGTACCTTTTTCCATGATATATTATTATTATCACTTTAAGGTAAAAATCAGAAACAATAAAAATCCTGCCTTGAAAGGCAAAAGGGATGGATAAAAAAATCCACTAGTCGCCAGTAATTTTCCCAGTCGCATGCATGCAAAGTCCACACGGTTGATTTATGGTGATTTTATTTCATTAATGAAAGACAAGGTTAGTTAGCTTACCTCTTTAGTTTCGTTCGTCGTTTTATTTGGGTATTGTAATGAAATTATAAGTTGTTCCCCTCCGTTGTTGGCATGATAAATGACTACCGCCACTCAATTCGCAGGGGAGAGGGTAATTTAACTTTGTAATTATTATTTTCTGCAATGGAATATTATTAGTTTGCGATATTGATCATGGGAATATCTTTTTTGAGCAAAGATTTATTCTAAGAATTTTTGGGAGTCTTTTTAGTAGGCCAGTAAGGCGAGAAGGGGATTTGTTGAAAGTATATTCACACATGTGGGGAGGAATATCGTCATCACGGCTACAAATCATTCGTTTGTTATGCATTCTTAATATGATACTACGTTGTAGGCGGACAAGAATAAAATTGATTCCATGAAATTGGTATTCAATGTATCTAGGTATGCGTATTGCATGACGAGACTAGAAAAATAAAGCTTATCAACTTTTGAGTAGTTTGTCCGTAGGGAATATCCCTTTGAAAATTTGCCAAGTTAAATTTTTCAGGAGGAGAACACGTTATTGAATTTTTATTGTACCAGGAAATTCCCCAATGTGAAGTCATCTAACATTTGTTAGACATGATTTTCCGGCAAATGAAAATGTCTCATTACTCAACCCTCTGACCACAGTGGTGTCACCCAAACAGGAATTTGGGTGCGTTCTATTTGTCACTTGATTAGATAACGGATGTCGTTTGGAACTTTGCCCTGAACATTTTTGATAGTGCGTGTGTGAGCGAGGGAGGTTTACATTTTAGAAAAAACAAGTGGGCAATATACCACTCACGCTAGACAAGAGGACACCGAATGAGTTTCGCTTGGGGAATTGTGAAAGAAAACCTCCACAACCTCAGTGAAGGTTATATTAATGAATTTAAATCAAGACAACTCCTCCAATACACTGCAACAGAAATTTGTGGTATTTTAACGGGAAGTGATAGGGAATAAGCTGATGCTGCTCTGTTGCTATTCAAAGATGCATGGATTCATTGAACTCACGAATATCCAACAAAAGCTTAAATTCAATTCATACATCTTGCGTAGGCGTCCATGGATTGTATTTTCTGGGGAAACATGAGTGCGTAATAAATCTAGCTATGGAGCGTGCAAAATGCAAATAAACTGGGGGAGAATCAATTTCCGACATTAGGAATTGCGTGACAGGCTCAAACTTTCTGCGTGTCGTGGGCCATTTCATCGGGATTCATTTAATTTTTGTTGGAGCATTGGTGGTTTGGAAGATAATTGCCATTTTATTTAGTATTATTTTCTTCCTTTCAATTAGTCACCTTGCCTTTTAGCTCCATCGCGCGACGGATGTACGTCGAATAGAATGTAAAGCGAAGTAGCCGTTTTCTGTAGAAATGCCATCGGATATTGGCATGACTTGTTGTATAATTACTGACCCATGTTTACTTAATAATCAGTGTTGTCACTGTTGTCATTGTAAATTACGTGTCGTGGGCCATTTCATCGGGATTCATTTAATTTTTGTTGGAGCATTGGTGGTTTGGAAGATAATTGCCATTTTATTCAGTATTATTTTCTTCCTTTCAATTAGCCACCTTGCCTTTTAGCCCCATCGCGCGACGGATGTACGTCGAATAGAAAATAGAATGTAAAGCGAAGTAGCCGTTTTCTGTGGAAATGCCATCGGATATTGGCATGACTTGTTGTATAATTACTGACCCATGTTTACTTAATAATCAGTGTTGTCACTGTTGTCATTGTAAATTTTGTCGTGTCAGCTGTGATCACCTAATATTTGTTCTTTCTGGGAGGTAAGTAGATAATAACCCAGAATTCCTTATATGCTATTTTCAAATGGCATCATGATGACGGCCGATAATCATATGACGGTGCATTTCCATACAATCCCTTAACGAATTCCTTAAAAAGGCATTCAAATTACAGTGACATGATCACCATTGTTGTAACTGAGTTGTAAAAAATTGCCACAATCAGAAAGGACAGAGACAAAGGATTATAAACATCATGACGAATCGTGTATACTTATTGCAGAGGAGATTACAGATTCACTTATCACAATGATCCTATTGCAAATATGTGTACTTTGGCTAGTATAAACTTTGCTTGGGTTGGTCAGGAGGACGAACATCCATATAAACCGGTATATTTACTGATGTTATTTAAATACTTATGGAATGAATTAAGCAATAGCAATTTCTGCACGTTAAACCTATATCATGAATTCCATTTTATCGGTAAACGTTACCTTGAATTTTGCATCTTACAAAGTATAATCCGGATATTTAAATGTTCTAGGTACTGCGTATGCTTAAAATTCGCTTCATGGATCAAAACACCATCCTGTAACCTGTAAGTATGTTTCACTGTTTGCATAATGTAAAGTAGTTGAACGAATGACAAATCTATTTCCTATTATGGCGGACCAAGTTGAATTGAACTAATATGTTATTGCTTTAGTATTCGAACATCGTCTTCTGCTACCATCCTTTTTGCGGCAAGCCATTTGCAAGCTAAAGATTTGCAAACATAAGTGACGAGTAGTTGACAAGATGAACTCAAAAACAAAATAAATTGTGTCAATGTCAAATACATGTACACTCCTACATCAAAAGGCAAGAAAAACTCTTAGCGTATCTCCGGTAAGTCTAAATTATTGCTGGTTTTGCTTTCATACCATGAATGGAAGGAATATGTAGGCATTTATGGTTTTTGCAATATATTTGTAAATTATAGCACTCGATATACGAGGCTGTGCCTGTTGTTGTAAAGTACAAACTATCAAATCACCGTTTGTTGCGTAACCAGCGACTATTTTCTGTGATAAATCACATGGAAGGTTTTTAATTGAAGATACTTTATATTACATGAACAATATTGACGCGTAGCTAGACTTGCTAAGACTGTAATTAGCAAAAAATAGTATCCCCAAGTAATGAACTTGTGTGTGATACGTGATATAGCACAAAAACAAAAATTAATCGCTGCCGTCTTGAGTCTCTCTCATGCAGGGTTACACGTGTGTCTTCTAGGCATTCGCATAAATCGTGAGATGTTTATTGACTATTGAACCAGTTTCATTTCATTAGGATTTCGTAACAGTCCACAAGCAGTTTTACTGTAACGTGACATTCTGTATCCATTTCAGATACACACGAATCAAATCATGATCGTTACAATCCCCACGTGAGAGGATAGAGAATCTTCTATTTTTTGCATGATCACTAAGAATCCCTTCAAGAAAGGTTAATACGACTGCTTTACTGGCAGTATCAAATGTTTGAAAGTTATGGATATTTCAAAGGAGGCTGCAAAGTTATATTACATTCGACAGAGATAGATGTATAGGTGCATTCCGTAAGTCTTGTCTGCATGTTTGTCAAATGCTGTTTATTATTGCAATATAACAGTTCATTTTCTCCTTATTTCACTACCACTGTGGTTCTGTTTGTGTTGTAACACTTAATGGATACCGCTCAAGGATTTTAGCACTACGTCGATAATAACAAGTTCTGAAATGAGGTATTTCATAAGGATATATAAAAATAAACGTACTTGTGTTTTTGACAAAAGAACCACATATTTTTGAGACGTTGCTAATGTGTCCCTCTTTGAATTCCCGAGGCACCCTTACCATCTCAAGTCTCGTATCATCTCAAGTGCATTTCACACAAGCAGCTGCAACCCTTTGTACACTATTTAGTTGAAGTCTACTTTTATGAATATGATACCATTGTCATATCACACTATAACTCCGAAGATATTTTCCACATCAAATTAGAGTTGAGCTTGAGCACGCTACCAGTCGACATGATCAACGTCGGTCATGTAAGTGGTACAAGTGCGAGTGTCGCAAAAGTTATGACACAGATCTGTAACATAAATGATAGCATTGTCTCACCTCAAACGCATCTCTGCCCTGACTGAAGTTATCATTTGAGGGAATTGAAATTGTAAGAGGAATTTCTTTCGGACGAAGTAGAAGGCATTAAGGACCTTACGGTATCGTAAAACTCGACAGACATGTGAACGACTTTTGTCGGCATTTCATCAGCAATAAAAATTTACATCATCAAAAACCGTAGACAAAATTCGCTTGTATATATTCTTTGCAAATTATTTTCTACTTTACCTGTGGTTGTGTTTTCCTTCAAAGTAATTATCGTTCGTCCACTCATATCATAACTAAACTATAAACCTTGTCATCTAAATCTGCACTGGTGTGGATGATGATATGCGGCTGCTGGTAAAAAAAATGTTGTGTAATAATTTTTTGTACAATAATGAGAGGTGGTTGGTTGATGAGAAAGGTGATTTTGAATCCTGAGTAGCAATTCAATTCTTTTAAAGTGCAATATTATTATAAGAAATTACAGAAAAGTCCGTCCGAATGGTTGAATACTTCTCATAAAGTCTTTAATGGACTCTATTTTACAGTACAATGGTAGAATAGAGTCAATTCCTTCGTTGCTCCACATTATGTACTTTGGTATACTCCTTTAATATTTTATTGCAATACTTAAGTAGAAGAATTAATTTTTAAACTTACAAAAAAGGCTTTAATGGCTTACCAGGATTCGTAACAGTATTATCGTTATAATTATGTTTATGAATTTGCCCTACATTTTCCACTTTTTCAGCTTTTCATTCCTATTTCCTTATCTCGATAAGAGCTCATGAATCATCTCACCCTTCATTTGAACAATACGATTTTCAGGCTGTGAGGATTTGTAGCAGAACCAATTTTTCCATTTGCAAATCCTAGTCTTTTCTTCACAAATTTAACATTCTTTAAATATTCTTGCAGCTGATAAAATGCAGTTCAGATTTTTGGAAAGGGAAAATTTCCCTGAAATAAATATCCTCTTCAAATGTCATCTTTCTCACTTTCTCAATCGAACCGAGTGACCTTGTAAAAAGATCTGACAGACCGAAAAAAAGATATATCAATTTTGCCTAGTTTTTATTGCATTTTATTTGACAACCAATTTAGCATAAAAACCTGAATTCTTGTTGGGTCGAGCTTAAAACTCTGTTCAGAACGAATGACATGACAGAGTTGTCATTTATTTGCCAAAATGAAATATTATGCTGGAGGGCTTCATTCAGGTCACTCTTGAACCGAATGTGCCATCTACGTCTTGATAACGAACACTTCAAAGTGAGTACACACAGGGTCATGTGAGTTGACCTCTAACTTATGCTAATTCGTGAGGTAACGTCGTACACAATCACTCTAAAGCATGTACCTAAACCATATCTAGCGATTTTGACACTATTCTTTTTCACCTTTGAATGTTGGGGTGAGATTTAGCCTTTGTATGCATATTTTCTTTATACATGTTACCTTCATCATACGTAAGTATATTTTATTTACTTTTATTACATTAAAAAGTTGTCGATCCTATAAGCATAATGTACCTGGCATAATGCTGAAATTGCGAATATGCATACCAAATATATCTTCAATAAAGCTTTTGTGGATTTTCATTTTAGTGCATGGTTTTTGCATACATTGTACTCAAAGAGCCATGACTCAAGTCAGCATCGAGGTTGTGAATAAATTTGCACCTGAATGAATTATTGATTGAATCATGCACATTATTATCGGCAACGATGAGATTGCGCACTCAGATATTGGTCAAGTGTGCTCTTTCTTCCTACAATGTACCGAATGTTTTTTTTTTGCATAAGTCGGGATCTAAGACTCACTTAGTGTGTGCTTAATTGGCTGTTCTTCAATTCAGCGAAACTTATAAACGCTTACAACCTTGGAATTGCAATAATGGAATGCATCTTCAGACAAAATGTAGAAAAGTAAGCCAGCAGGTAAAAAAGGTAAAATAGGGTTTTGTAACACTGTCATACTTTTTTTCCATTGGAACATTTAGGATGAATTCATAGTTCCGTTTCCCACGCTTTCACAATGTGATCTCTCTTGGAGATGTCGTATGAAGCTTGAACAAAGCGGTACTCAAAACTGTTACAAAAAATTGAACTCTTGTTGAAACGAATGTATTACCAATCATGTTGCTATTTCTTGTATGAATGAAGTGACACCCAACACGGTTTATTACGACGTTTTACCATCTTAACAACACTCATTAAATGCGTGAAAGCTAGATTGTTTGCAAATGAGTTTATAACGGTCTCGCCCGTGCGGGTGGATCTCTTGTTGACAAGACTTACTTGTACCGTTTTCATATGTTTAGATTTGTGAATAAATTAATGTTTTATTGCATTGAAATGGGCTGGCTTCACATTAGGCGAAAGCTACTAAACTCCTATATGAATTATGACGCCGCATTTAATGTTCAAGATTTGATCTTCCTTTGCCTTGAAGCTCAGAAAACTGGCGATTTTGATCTTTTGACACGGCAAAGGTAAAGGTGAACAGTTTACATTCAAAATGGGGAGTCTTTAAGAATTTTTCCCTAAGTCGACATTTAATGCAATGTAGCATTGAATTTACAGTTGATTTCGGCGAACACAGTATCAGAACAGGCTTACCTTCAAACAAAAGGGAGACTCTCTATCATCTAAATAAAAGGAGTTGGTCCAAAAAGTTTTAGGGCATGAAATTGTACCTGATCGAAAAGGAAACAAAAACGATATCCCTAGCAAAACAGGAGAGTCAGTCAGAACAAATCCTTTTTTATAGCTTTTGCACTATAGTTTTAAAATGTACTAGAGATAAGTTGCATCTTGTATTGTTTATTTGAAAAAAATGATAACGATATCATTATGCTCATGTCAGTTTGTTATAAGTTTTACATTTTTCTCTCCTCCAACGTAATAATTTTCTATCAATGTGGTTTAAGACAGATTGTTATTTGTAGAACTTCCCTGATGTTTCAACATCTCTCAACACGATCTTCACAAAAGATGATTTATAGCTGAAAATCTGTCATAAATTTTACTCAATTATCTGCATGCAATCCATTTCATCCTTGTTTGCAACAGTTGTAAACTTTCGGCTTTTCGTAGACTCAGATTTATCTGTATTGTTTTTTGACGGTGGTGGTTATTCATTTGTGCTGCTGCTGTGGCAAATGATTATGCTTCAAGTGCCTGACCCAACACTCGTGTGTCTAATCTCTTTTTGCGTTCAGTTGGAGCATTCCTCTAGGCAAGGTTGTTGGATAGATGTTTATATTAACAGCAGCCTTCGCCAATTTTCCTATTTTCTTCATTTCTTTCACCTTTACTACTGTCTTGAAACAGTAAGAAAACACTAATGATACCTCACTCAAGTCCATTTTAGTTAACTTAATTTAGCTGATGTAATCGAATTGTGTGTGTATATTGTAAACATCATTTTTTAAATAAAAAAATCGTTGTTTTTATGCATTCATTTCATTGGCATCTTGAACTAGATTAGTTTCCTTGAATGTGGTATGTGTGTGAAGGCTGTCTATCCCAGGAATCCAATTTGTAAGGCAAATTCTTTGAAACCTTATTGAGCTTGATTTTCCACTTGACGTTATTAATGAAAATTTTGCATCAGGCACAAGTGTGCATGATAAGCTTTTCGTTTTCATACGCGTTTGCACGTAAAAACAGACCGTTTCTCGCTTCCCCCCGACTCAAACAAACTGGAGTTATAAGTCAGCCAGCATGCCTTGTGCACAATAGTGCACATACATCCGTAACGTATCATTCGTTACGATGAAAGTTTCGGATAAGTAATGACAACTGTGTAAGACTCCCTCTCTCTCTTCCTCTCATGTAAAAACCATCATTTCGAAAGTAAAACTTTAAATTCTTGATTACAACAAGGATAAATCGACATCCATCTGATTCATCCAGGAAAAGCTTTGTATTACTCTTTGCCGTTTATTCAAGGGAATGAAAATCTTGAAAACGTGCGAAGAAAGGGATGGTTTGTGATAGTGTAAGATAGAACAGTCACGCACAGAATGTGATACATTCCGTGATTGAAGTGTCATTGCACAGCTTTCCAACTAAATTGACCTCAGCCAGCCAGAGGTTCTTCTGAAAGGAAAATCATGTACAAATAAGCCGATTTGATTTGTATGCAATTTTGGACACGCCAAAATAAAATATTTCGTAGAAGATAGCACTGATTGGTCGCGTCGGTTAGAAAATATCATACTGCAAACTGAACTCTCACACTCGATGAATATTTTGCTGAGAGTCTTCATTGCATACTGTTCTTTTGCTAAGAAGATTAACATACCTACATCATTTCGCTTAATTCCTATTCAAGGTTTATTGATTTTGTAAACTGCACATCACGCTAAATTTTCAGTCGCATTAGAATATTTAGAGGAATGTGTCCATTCACTTTAAACGATTCCAGCCAAACCACGCTTTCATATCGTCCATAGGTATTTATTACTTGACAGGTGCAACCATACCATCAAGCATAATTAGCAAGATAAACATCCGTGAATGATATTTGTATAATTTACGCTGCTGATGTAGATGACTTACAATGAGAATGATAAAATAACAAAATTGACATGCATATTTCTGTTCCGGGTACGTACTTCGTGCTAGATACTAATCTTTCTCTCACATTAAATTCAAAGAAGATGTGCAATGTCAATAAATTTCAATCAGAAGTTACTGATATTGCCTAAACTTTCCGAGGAAATTTCTGTAATAGGAGGGTTTGTAAAATTAAATCACAAAATTGTTCTGTCACTAACAAAGTTTATTTTCCAAGAAATACGCAAAGACTATATTGGTAAAAATTCAAGTCGAATGTTATTGTAATACGAGGGATAATACTGAAAAGTAGGTGGGGTATGAAGTCGTCGCATGGTGTACTGATGATGAATGATAGATATTCGCAAATGTCATATCGTAGCCACGCTCGTGACGCAACGCCTGCAAATGATTGATAATAGAGGCAATTTTGTCATTGAAATTATGGTAATTCCTGTACAAATTCTGTTGGGAAGTCGTGCTGCGAATCCCGGAACATTCGTGATACAACAATAATAGTCAAGATTCTCATTTAAAAGCTACATTATTAGATTATTAGATACGCCATAGTAAGTGCTGGATGCAGAGTAATTCACTGTTCATTTTTAAACAAAATTGCATTCAATAATACTTAGGTATGTTGGTGAAGCAGGAAAAGGGTATTGATTTTTAGCTTCCTGTGTTGAAAAACTTCTTTAATGAAATTTGACGATTTGAAGACCAATAAATACACAAAATTATATTATGGACAACATCAACCACTATAATACATTTTTCAGGACTGCAGAGGACAATTGCATTTATTAGTATCTAGTGCAAATTCATAACCCTATTTATACATGCATGGATAATGGTAAATTACTTTTGTGAATAGGCTGACAATAAACCTTCAATAAACCTATTATCCTCGTATTGAACAAATCTATTACATTTTCTCGTTAACTCAATCGAATATTAGTGTAGAACTATTGATCCCTTATGTTCTGATCAGTCGACTGTAAGTTAATCTTAGATAGATGAGCAAAATTCAACTGGAGAGTAAAATCACGCCTAAATGAATTACCATGCATCTTATTTCAAAAACAAAATATCTGGAATATCTTCCATCTGCAGAACCAGCTACGCTTCTATACGGAATAGGACTAGAGTCGTTTCTTTCATTATCATTGTATCATATTCATGGGAAGAGGAAGTTTTTCAAAATCACTAATATTTCGCATTCCTTCTCTCTCAGCGGTTATTGGAATATAAAAATGAGCTTCCTGCTGCTGAAAATTGTGAACCATAAGGCATATAAGGTGTATGAACAGAAGAGGAATGTCTGTTGAAACCGGAAAACGTCAAGTTGGAAGTAAGTTGGATGAGTCTAGTTATTAGAGTTAATAGTGATCATTCGTCAAACATCAAAAATGTCTCTCCTTTTCATTTATCATGTAGTCAGCCAGCCGCTTCCAAAATCACTGCTAGATTCTTACTGGTATAAAGCTTGAACTAAACTATGACATGTGCCATCGTGTAATTCCGTTTCCCAGTTGACTCCTTTAGCTCTCGTAAACTCTAAAATATGCGTGCAATGATGATGATTCCACGTGTGTGTTGTGGCCTAGTGCCTGATATTCATGTACACGATTTCATAAGAATTCTTGGCATCTAATAGTTTGTCTAATACACGTACTAGTTATTTTTATGATCACTTTTTTGTTTAAAATATTCCCCTTCATGAAATACTATTCCGGTTACGAAATTCATATTCACAATGTTGCCTTGATGTACATAATTATTTTTTCAACTCTGAAAATCTCCACATTTCGTCTGACAAGCATGCCAGCTAATTTAGGGAAACAAAACAGCGGCACCCATAGTACAACCATATAACGCTGTCATTATGTCATCAGATTAAATCCGGCTGTCGAAACGAAAAAGTTGAATGACACTGTGTGAATACTGCACCTTGAGTAAAATACAAATATAAACACTAGCTGACCATTAAAAAGGAAACCTAGCCATTTCTTCGAAGAAAAATGTTACTTCTTCTGCATTACTAAAATGAATAATATAATTTGATAGGTATATGAGCCGAATCTAGAAAAAAATAACTTGTAACTACAGGAAATTGAGGGAAGTATTATGTCATGATAAGATTCTATGTCAGTTTTTGCGACAACTTCATTACTTTCGAAGTCTTGTGGTATTTTCCACGTAGTTCTACAGCTACATTACCGCTATTGGGACGGGTAAAATCTATTCCTTCTTCCTTCCTATATCTAATATATAGTGGCAATAGTGGCATACGGACATGCATAATGAGCTATTATATTTCCTTCCTTTTCTTGTTTTGAAAGCTTTATTGACGAATACTTTAAATTTTTGATGGTTTAATCTACAGAAATGTTGCACTTCACTGCACTTTTCTTGAAAAGTGTAATAAGAGGTTGCTATAATATTGCAGTTTGCAATCAAGCCAAAATATCAAAAGCATGCGTAATAAGCCGCTGCCATAAGGGTAAATGCGCTTTGTAGTTTGCACTCCGTTTGCCGCCACATCATGCATGTGTACTAATATAATAGTGACGTGATACTTCTAACTTGACTACTTTTGAAGTACAATCACCATAGGCAGAAATAGCTAAGAAATGAGCTTCAAATATGTATAGTACCTACCTACCTGCTCATAAGCTTTGTACTTCCTAAAAAAGTATGTTTATGTGCGCAAATAATCTTTCTAATTTATATGATAATAATGTCTTAATTTATTTTCCGTTTTATGATAACTTTCCTCGTGCGTAGAACAATCCTTAAGTTTCTCATTTTGAAATTAGGATTTTGATTTTTCCCATTATCCTACATTACAACGGCCAAATCAACGGGTTTAATTGTTTGCAAGGTACGTCATATAAATATATAACGTGTGTGTGACGGAAAAAACGAATCCTAAATGACAAGTAGCTGTGACGGTAGTGGCAGTAATCACAAAACCAACAAATCCGTAGTCAACAATAATATCAATAGGGATTAGGGTTCGATTTGGTTTTTTTGTCAACTCTCTTTTAACCAACAATCAACATTTTTATAGACGCAACGCAGGTACGTGCTATTACAACAAGGTGCAACTTCCTTCCGTGTGTGAGATTTGGTCATTTTTAGCTACGCACTTTTCCTTTGTTGGCAAATATTCTCCGCTGCGGTATACTCTACTATCGTTTCTAGGTCGTATTTCTAGTTTTTATTGTCATTGGCTGCTGTCAATCCGTACATGGAAGGGAAGAAAGGGTTGTGGTTAAGTGTGTCGTCCAATATGCCACTCATTTCTTTGTGTTTATTTGTCGAATTTCTTGTATTTGTCTAAAACATTTTTGATGTCGATATTTGTTCATAATTAGAGGATTAATTGGTGCTACTCACGATTATTGATTATTCGTTGGAGTGAGATCAAAGATCAGCTTTTTCGTTTACAGTTTGGACTTCCCTGCACTTATATGTACACCATATCTGAGCAAATTAGTAAAAGTTAATTGCATGGAATATTACATTTTCGGAATTCATCTGTCAAACCATTGGTGTGAACAAAGAAAAACTAGATGATCCTGATTGACTTCATTCCACTTTTGACTGTTGTGACAAGAAGTGCATCAGTTTAAAAATGAAAGTGCACTTTGCTTATTTAGTATGTAGTTGTTTTTCTAAAAGACATTTGTGGTGAGTGGTTGTATCACATGGTATTGGTTCACGAAGGAGGAGGAAATCATCAGAAAGCGACCCCGTGACAAACTTGATTGTTCTATATTTATATTCTGTAAAAATATTTTATTGATGCGTGTGAACGCATGTCCGTTCTCATTAGCATATCGTTCCTGACATTAAGGTGGTTTGAATAAGTTATTGTTTGTAACTTTGCAAGTAACTTGATATCAATTTGTCATTTATGGCTTTCGTAAATATATAAACGGGTGAGTGCATTTTTGAGTATTATTATGTTATGTACTACAACAACTCTATTAGTTCCATGTATACCTAGAATCTAATCAGTATTCCACACATGTCAATACGTATTTTACTCTTTTTGCCTCATTTATTTATTTCCATTTACCCATATATATATGTCTACATTCATTAACGGATTGTTTGCGTGTGGGTGGTTGTGTGGCAGTTGTAGATTGAACAATGTGTGAACTCGAATGATTTTTGCAGATGTAGACACAATAAATCATATTGCTCTCTGAGTTGAAACCAATTGTTGTCTAAATGATAATGTCGTAATATGCATCCGGACTCAATGGGAGCTCACAGCTCATTATGTAAGTAGGATTAAAAATGAAAAATAATGAGGAAACTATAATGCGCGTGATATTTGTTGAAAGGTTGTGTGGTGGCTCTTCCTCAAAGACAAACCAAGTCAAAGTCGAGGATGGGATTCTCTTTGTAAGAAAAGAAGTTTTATAATTGAAATAAAAAACCATTTATGCTTAAATACACGTGTTCAACTCAAAGGATATCGGTCAATGAGGTAAGGGAGTGATTTCGTCCTTGTCGTAAAGCCATTAAAACCATGTTTCTGATAACCATTATGCTGGGCTGATACACGTCTACAATGTTTTTAATTTAAGTGATATGGTTAACTCTTGCATTTTATATGCTAATTGATGACACGGATGTTGCTTCAAAAAATTTAAATAGTAAGCACCAAATTGAATTAGTCTGTAAATTTTGTAACTTCCTGTGACATAATAACTACTGACCAAAGTGACCGCATACCAAGACGAGATCAGCTTATTTTAAATTATTTCATTATGAAAGAAAAAAAAATCTGCTCATGTCAGTAGTCATCAGTAGTAAGCAAAGTGAACCTTCCTATTTGGCAGATGTCCAGGTGTTCATCCTTTTTTATACGCTCTACAAACTACCAGTAGCTCTGTTTCTTGCATTTATTAGCTGGGCGAGTATCTTGTAATTAACTGATGTATGTGCTATCTAAAAATGTAAGCTTACATGTTTTTTTTTGCAAATGACTCCTACACTTTTATACCTTTTTGAATTAATAAGGATATAAAATATTGACGGCGGGGCTGACTATGTCCATCTAATTGATTACCCAAGATGAGCGTAAAACACTCCTTGTTGTCAGATATATTTAATGCTCAGTATGCCTACCCCCTTCACTTCACTGTTTTTATAGCTCACACATGATATAATTTTGCGAGAATTGTGTTACTGTTGAATTGTTGAATATTTTCATGTTAAATCATGGATATGCCAGATAAGGTGTAGAAGTGGTAGTAAATTGAAGATCAATTATTTCGCTCCAGATAAGTTAATAAATACCTTTATGCTGTAGTTTCATTCACTCATGAGATTTTTTCCTGATGATAGGTGTAGACCACGGTGTGATTTATGAGCTACCAGACATAAAAAAATCAACCTTTTATCGCGCTCACATAAAAAAGTGAGGAGATTTCTTTCTATTTACCATTCCGGTTTCTCCACCTCTGGGTATTTTCGAGTGAAAGAGTCGTGATGACCTTAAGTTATTGTTTAATGACAGGCAAAGGGTGGTGCTTGCAATGCATGTCATTCGCCACAAACTAAGCATAATGTTCATGTTGTATCACCTGTAGACGATATCAATGAGTGGAATAGTTTTCAAATAGAAGTGAAATAAATGTTCATATCGATTGCATGCGTGGTATTATTTATGTTTTAATTCAAATTCAGACTAGCATCTCGTCTCGTCACACCTGTTATAGCCGGTATAGTATTTTGCACTTCTTATGCCATGATAAGTAATCTGAGACTACGGGCTACTAGGCATCATATTGCTCTGTGGATGTTGTGTAGTGATGTTAATCTTGACATGAGAAGGGCTTCACCGACTGATTTATTGAGGCTCATAACCACTTCTTACACTTGTCAGTGTAATGCTCTCTCATCTGGTCGAAAATATACTTTCTTTTGAGGGTTTCATTCTCGTTCGGCAGTCTATTGGATTTAGCAAGGCTTTTATAAAAAATGTAAACTTTGTAAAGGTTGTTCTTTTCCGAGGTGGCGCTCGTAATTAATTATTGTTTCTGCTAATTAGCTCATCCTGCCGATATCGCATAAGGGCCGAAGGCATGGGAATGATCATGGTCGTTAAATGGCAAACAAGTGCGATTTCATTTGTCAAGTGTCACTCTTCCTTCCTTTACCCGTCGGCTGTCCGCCAGTTTTCTATTTGAAAAAAATATGAATAGATCATTCCACAGAAAGCATTAGGTGCTCATTATATAAACTACATTTAAAACTATTATAAACTAGTCTCTTATTTTCACACACAAAATATTCTCACTATTGTACAAACTATTTTTCGCTTTTCACCCGGAATGTCGACATCAAGAAGGCGTAAAAGTATGTAGTTGATTACTTGAAACAATCATAGGTTTTTTCTTGTTATTGAAGATGCGTAGATTAAAGAAGTAAAGCAAGATCCTGGATGAGTTCATTCCTGTCACGAACCTGTTACTTTTGAAATCTTATGGTAGTCAATCGAGTTTTCTTATTTTGCAATCAAGATTTATCGTTCCAGGCTGGCACAATGATATGAAGAATTTCTCGCATTGCTCCTTACAATTACTTGGCTAGTATATTTTCCAGTTGATCACTGTTTCTTCTGATGTAATCCATAATTAGATCGGAACCTCAATGTAACCCTGCCTCATTATCAGCAAATGAAATCACGACTCTTAATGCTCACGCTTTTTCCATTTTCAGCGAATCCTTGATTAATGCTACGATTGAATACCAAATGATTTTTCATACTCAAGTGGTATTATATACTTTGTATCAGATGTAATTTTATATGCGTATGCGTGGTGTAAATCATGAATCGTGAATACTTTACTAGTTAACTTTCATACCAACCTTTGCAGCTAACCTGTGTGTTCTAGAAGAAGAAATATTGCACACATAAAGTCACGCATAAACTTTTCATTGGCGAGTGTTGACTGGTTGCATTGAGTGCTTCATGCGTGCTACCCAATTTCGTAAGAGGAAACATTCTTGGCACAGTACATCCCGGAATCCGGATATTTCCGATAATTTAAATCATTGTAGTATTCAAGTTACAAGTATGTATGTTGGTAATTTGATCTTGAAGTTAGTCGTTTTTCGCTCAACATGAATGAATTTCCTGGCAAACCAACTTCCAACACAGCAAAACACACATTCCAATAGAAGCCGAAGCCACCCCAGAACAAAGTTTCACAAGAGAGCTAGAGCCAAAGAAGAATCACATATCCGCATACTTTCGCCACTACAACATTCTTTATTGAAACGGACTATTTCCGAGATTTTTTAAAAGTCTATTACGTTCATTTAAAAAGTGCTTATTTTATTAATCGTTCAAGCAAGCCGCGTGAAAGCAAAGAATGCTCCATTAATCATTTAATTACTGCTATCAACATATTTTTACATCTTTAACAAAAAAGTACGCAAACGATACTCTGCGAAATGCACTCAAGTATTAAAAGGAGGAACTTTATTGTCTCCGTATAGATCCTGTCTCGTTTAATAGTATCAACCTTTATGACCCAAAAGAATGCAAAACATTAGTGCCGCCATGAACTGCAAAATTCCGCACAAACAGTGTATCTCAATTAGTCTTATATTTCTATCTAAATGAACAAAATTATATACGCATTTGCATAATTATAAATAAGTAGAACTACAGAAGTTAAGTACATATAATGCGTACACACATCTCACCAGCATTTAAGGGACAAGCTTGCTGACAAGCAAACGCAATTTACAAGGGTGGTAATAGAAGGGTAAGGCAAATCCTTGGCGTTACATATTTCACAGTGAAAAGTAAAATGATTTACAATCACCTACATACAAGGGAATGAGGCAATTTCCACAAAAGAGCAGAAATACTCGCATTCCTTCATCCACCTAAGAATGCATAATGAATGAGCAAACGCAGCTGATGATGATGAAAGGATGAGGATTTTATTGCAGCAATTTTACTAGATTTACTTGCGATTTTATCTTTCCTATTCTCATCGCAAGTCTACGTGCCTGCACCTGTTTATTCACTCCATTTCCGTTCTTTTCAACCAGAAATTATATTTAAAATAACTGCTGAATAGTTTCAATGATGATATGATGGGGAAATGATTATATCCATTTTGTCAACCCTCTTCCTATACAAAATTGATAATCTATTGTACTATCACAACTTGGCATGTGTAATATGCTGCATACACATGTTTGAAATTGTGTGTACTTTTCAGAAAAAAGAGAATTTTATACAGGTTACTGTACCCCTGAATTTTCATTTGAGCTTTCATTTTCCACTGTTGCCCCACAAGTTATTTCCATTGAGGATAGTATTTCATGTATAAAGTTATTTATCATTCCATTGTGTGTAAAATTAATGGAAATTTAAATGGGTATGTATGGGTGTTCTCGTGTAGGTGGGCTATTATTTACCTCAAGGTTTATTCAGTCATCACATCAGATCAGATCAACAAGTTGAAGAAGTGCGTGTCTTCACTTTTTTGACTGGTTTTGGGCAAACTCATTTTCCTAAAATTTACAAATTAATACGTGTAGTAGAAATATGACAGCAAAAACAAAATGCAGATGAGCAAGCTACCCGTGAAAATATGACAAAGTAAATGTGGTGACGGAATTATGATGGTATGTATGATTATTTACATTTTGTACAGCGCGTCCTAAAAACAAAATCATGTATTGCTGCTTTCACATAACTTGAAGTTATGCATTATGCATAAAAAAATGTGTATGAACCGAGGCACATGATTGAAGTGACATTTTTATGCGCCTCGGTTGTCTCGTTTCACAGTATTTACTTCACCGTGCTTCTTGCTAGTTTTAAATTAAGATAAAGAGATGAGAATTGATGTGATTGTTAAAGTAAAAGTGTGCAGAAGAATTCACAACCTTTTGTTTTCAGATTCAGGAATGATTTTCACTCATTTCAATACTTTCATTAAATTCCACAACTATCATCAAGCATTAATGTTCATGTTTAGAATAAAAATATAAATCGTTGCTCCTACGCATCTTTTTGAAAAGTACACAAACTCTATTTTGCACATAAATGACACAAGACAAATCATAAAGAAACCTTTCAATTCTTTAGGTCATATCACCGCATGATGCGATCAATGATGTTTAGCGCTTGTGCATCAGCAATCAGCATACATGTAGAATATAAGACAGATCAGACGTCACATTAGGGCAAGGTGTGTCACAATGTTGAAAGAAATCAACAGAAAAGAAAACTAGAGCAGCAAAACCTTAAAACAATAAAAGTTTGATTATGAAATTTTCACGTTTGATAGATTGTTATTGTCAAATTTATCATTCAGCGGATCAATGTACTTTGCTCAAACAAAACAAACAAATAAATAGACAAATGAGTACCCAGCAGATGCGCTCCAACGATGTCCCTGTAAAATATGGCCGAAATTGTGGGTGATGTTTGATCGTCAGAAGTGCACAATGAATTCTCAGATTATGATCAACAGAATGCTCGTTTTGGCTGTGCAATTTAGGGGTAGATATATCTTGCAAATTGTAAAATTGAAAAGTGCAGTAGATTAAAAACTCAACCAATATAGTAGTTCTGTCATCTGCATCCTTGAGAATTTGAAGCGTTTTTAGCTCTGCCAAGTTGATCTTTCCATTGTTTTAGTGAGACGTGACCGAGATTTACATTGTGGTTTGACATGTTGTTTGATGGTTATTTTACTACGTCGTTCACTTTCGGTTTTATCTCAATTAACTACCTTCTCACTGATTTTACGTGGTTATTATATGTGTGTGTGTGTTTACGATTATCTTTGTAATCACCTATATACGAGCATGCATAAAACCGAGATTCTTCCTATTCATTTTCATAAATAATAATCAATGAAAATCGAAAGTTTACAATGTGCTACCTCTTCAATTCACACACGTAAATGACCTGATACAGATTCATTAAATGCCTCATCAATCGAAACAGTTGCAGTAGCCATAGTCATGTGCAATGCGTATGATCATCAGGGGCGGCAAATGATTTAATTGACACTTTTGCTGCTGTGTGGATCAAGTAGGGGTAACAAACTAGATCAAATTATCTCTTCCCTATCCTGATTTACAAGATGTATTAGACCTGAGATGATAGCGTTTACAACAATTAACTCACTTATTAGTCACACCACATCCTCTTCATTCTCATACATACACATTCCCGTTTGTTTGAACAAATACGTAACTCATCAAACATTTCTCATTCGAGAGAAACAATCATAAAAACCATACATGGTATCGAAGTAATTGTTATTGTGTTTCGTACAATAACTGTTATTGTAAAGCCAAGCCTGTGAATGAGTCTCCTCGTCCCTTCAACAATCAAATCCGTTTCGTCTTCTGAACAGAACAGGCAGTTTAAAGTTACAATGGGATAAATTTTGCCGATGACAAAAACTGGTTTCGATGGACAAAGTAAAACTTTTAACGATGAGACAAGCAAACTGAGTGAGTAAGCAAGCTTACCGCTTATCGTCTTTTAAGGCGTAACTCAATCTGAATGGAAGGTTCTTGGTTCTTTATCTATCTGCATATATGTAAATTTAAAACCAGTAGCTTCCCTCAGTTAATTAATGATTTGGAGTCAACGTGGAGGAAACTCGAGGAAAGAGAGTTCCCGTTTGAACAAGCTTGCTAATTAATAACAATAATTTATTCAGTCATGTGCCAGTAATTACCCATTTCCCATTCTTGTTATGAAGTGTATGCCTCAGTGTATATGGCGATGTTTTGATGGATGGAGTTTATGCAGACGTAAATTACCTACATTGCAAAAATCTTATGTGCAGGAATGAGGTAAGTAAAGCGTGGTATAAGGATATAATATTATGTATGACTAACATTTACATTGTTTACTGAGCTTGCATAAAATCTGCATATCAAGCAAATCATTTTATTCAGTTTACATGCAAACTCAATGAAACTTTTTTCTTCTTATTATGTATGCTAAAGAAGACATCACTTTCTTACTAATTAGTTGATTGATGAAATCGAAAACAGAATTAATTGGCCGCAATCAATTACTGTTTTATGACGCACGTAAAACAAACGGATAAGAATGAATGATTTAGCAAATTAGACTGACATAACGAGTGCACATGCTCGCTACAAGTAAATTAATTGATTAAAAGAATGTGTTTGACTTTTTAGATGATGAACGAACAGACTTTTCTTGTGGAAAGCAATACCCGTTGAAAATGGGCTGAGCAGGAATCCCTCTCCAAAGAAGACGACATCTATGCTGGTCTAATCTGTGCATTGCATCGTCAGTTCTATTACTATCCAGGGTACTCATAGGAGACCAAAGTCTTTCAGCGACAGCTCCAATGTAAGGGAAAAATCGTTGTAGCAAGTTAGTAGGATCAACATATTCAGCAAACATGCATGCCTCTCCTCCCAAGATTAATTTCTGCTGGTCTTCCGTAACTGAAATAAAATGATAATTTATAGTTTTAAAAAACTACTTGTGCACAAGAAGCCTACGTTATACGTCGGTGTTATAAAATGAAGGACATGTAATCTCTAATGTTAATTTCCTTACTGTTTGGCAAGCTGAGCACAGGATCAGATTCATAATACACTTTCCATGTTTCCCCATAGGCGATTAAATTAAGATACCAGGGGGATGATAAAATGACTTGATAGCCTTCATCCAGCGCATGCTAGCAAGCCAAACAAAGTGGTTCCATTAAACAAACAACGCGATTACATCAACAACTTTAAACGACATGGCGAAAAAGCGTCTTGTTATTGATAAATGGATAGAGCACGCGGGCTCATCTGAAGATGATGAAAAAATATCAGCTTACTTGGAAATACGACGTCCAATCTCCGTCAGCCTTTTTCTTCCAAGCTTGTAGTACAACATCCTTATCAAGCTGAAAACATCACGAATGAATTTAATTGAATTCAATTGTTCACTGTATATGGACTTTTTATGAGTTGAAAGGGGAAATGAGTTATTTGAAGACATGTTATCATAAGTCATAAACCACCAATAACGGCGCACATACTTTGACTCCAAATTCTATAGGATCATGCCAAATCAGTGGCTTGCCTCCAAGGCTTTTCACCATTTCTATATGTCGAACCGTATAATGCTCCTGAACTTGGCTGTATTCCGTATAAGTTGTGGGTTTTCATGAAGTCCTTAATCTCTTGGGAAGAGTTCCAGCAGGGGTAGTATACCTTTTTAATTTGTTGCGCATGGATTAGTTAAAGTCATGGGATAATTATTGTACATTTTTAGATGAAAAAGCAAAGTGTAAATAGGATTATAGAACCTCATCCATTCCTAAGTGAATAAATTCATCCTTTGTCACATTTTTTATTATTTCAGTAAAAAGTTGCCTCATGAATTCATACGTGAAATTTTTGGTTGGATCGAGAATTTCATACGCAGCATGGTTAGGATAATCTGGCGTTCCAGGATTTACAACCATCGCCGTAGCATGGAGTCAGAAGTTCTGAAAGGATTTTGAAGCTTTGTGTAAAGTAAAAATAAAGATGAATGCATGCATATATTTATTATATAATATTTTAATGAAAGTTTACGAGGATATGATTTTCCATAAACAAGTGTATGTCCAGGTGTGTCGAATTCTAGAATCACTCTTATCCCTCTATCTTTAGCATAGCCAATCACACCTTGAACTTCTTCAGGTTCATATGTCAGCTCTGGTAAATACGCTCCCTTCAAGTAGAAAAATGAGTAGGTAGGGAGTTCATTATGTAAAGTATAATTCATGTGACGCCCATCATATTTAAGAATTCATGAAATTGAAAACGCACCTTTGCAGAAAGATCTGGAAATGTGGTGCTAACAAATGGAAAACTCTGGTCATCGACAATATGCCAATGTAGGACGTTCAGTTTGTTGTAAGACATAGTATCCAAAATTGTTTCAATTACAGGAATATCAACGTAGTGCCTAGCGCTATCCAGCATCAGCCCTCGATGAGGGTAGCGAGGTGAATCAAAGATTGTAGAGATATTGATGAAAAAGTTATTTCCTGTATTATTTTGCCAAACAAGTTGGGAAAATGTCTCAAGTCCGTGAAGAGCTCCCCACACAGTAAATGCGTGTATCGTAGCGGTCACACTCTGTGAGTCTTTTTCTGCCACCGTGAGTGTATCTGTTTTTAAAACGGTCGAGTAAGTAAAAAGCAAGAATAGATAACAACGATTTTTATCGGTTAATTTAAAAGTGCTAGTTAGGATTGAAGTATTTCTGTAGAATTAATCAGGAGGCAAACCACTTACATGTTTCGTAAGTGCTTCGTTCATCGTCAGATGCCAATTTTGGATATTCATTACAACGATTTTCAGTTCCATCAGGTAAAATTATTTCAATTCCGGAGAAAATGGGATAACCTGGAGCTGCTTCTACTGTCAGGTCTCTAAAAATTAATTCTGGAGGATACCTCCCAAACGCGGAGTTTAACACTGGACAATTCAATAAATTTGAAGTGAAAGAAATCGCATCCCTGCTACCAATGGCAGCTACATTAGGGGTGATATTTGCAACCCTTGGTTCAGGCCATGGCGTTCCTGGCGCAGCCGGTCGGCCCTTTTGATCATTCGAAAATTTAAAGTACAACTTTGCAGTTCTTTATATGAATTTCTCCGTGAAAATGTGCTATTTTAACCCTTACCTTAAGCGGAAGCCTTGCTGCTAATGGGGCCAAGAAGCCATCTGTGCTTGTAAAATACGCGCAAGATATGCATATTATAACCCCTATTTTTACAATAATCCTTTCCACTTTCAAGGCCATGTTTCCAGCTTACTTTCAAATTTACAAAAAACCAAGCTACCTCACCAACAGGTTGCTGGGATGGATTGCAGACTTTAAATGTCAGAATTTTATGCTTTAATCAGGATTTTGAATTCCCGTTCTGAAAATATGACCTTGTTGAATATTAATTCTCACAATCAGTATTTTGTAAACAGTAGAAGGTTTACAGGATTGGCTTAAGTAAATCCACCGCACTTATAGATTAAAAACGGCATATATATACTTAAAGAGTAAGCCTGTAAGCTTAGGTGAGAATGATAACTTACTTGGATGCGTGTGAGGTCACTGTAAGTCTAATAAATCAATCATGTAGTCAGCAGTAGAAATAATAATCCCTGTTCAACTAACTCTTAGGCATCGTATATCTACTTTGGTCGATGATTTGGAAAAGCAGTACAATGTTCAACGTGCGGTCACATCATTTGTTCTGCATCTTTTAAAATTCAGTCCGACCACCACTATCTTGTATACTAAACACGGCGGTGGCATGGTACTTTTCAAAGTGATAATAATTTTTATCACATCTTCACAAACGGGATGGGTGAAAATCATTTTACATGCTTAGTAACTTGTTTTAAATGTAAATGAAGCAATTAATCGTGAAGGTGATAAAATCTTTGCAAGTACAAAAATCACAAAATGTCAGCCTCTTCTGACCCGAGACCGAGCCTGTGATGACATTGACAAACATTATCAGCAGCACAGAGTTGGTCGACACATCCTCATGTTATTCTAATAAACCTTCCCAACTCGCACCTGTTGTTTGCAGGGGAAAATGAAATGATTTATTCTAATCCTCTACTTATTGAACGCAAGTATTATGCACCAGACTCATTCTTGAAGTCAAAAATAACTATTGTGTCGTATGTTAGATTAGAACTCGACGAAGTTCATACTGAAATGGAAAACTTTGCGTGCAATGTGATGACCCACCTCAAAATTTTCTTTATTGCGATTTTCCAATTTGCAGTCATTCACTCACTTCTAGTCATGTCAAGAGAGAAATTCGTTTGCAATTAGCATTTTTATCGTTTCTGTAGTTCAGGCCAGCCTTAATTTGACACTTGGTGCAAAAGGTCAGGTTCCTCATACCATCTCAAAGGAAATTGGGTGTTTTGGGACTCTTATGACAATATTTTAAAATCTTAATACAGAACAATGGAATTTTGAGGAAAAGTTTTGAATTTATGATAAACTTTAATTAAGATACAACGAAAAGAAAGCTAGCGATTTTTATTCCATCTTAATATATTTTGAGTCATCAATCCTTGTACAATAGCCCAAAATGGAATTTTAGTAGAATGTTATTGAATCATTGTTATGAAGAAATCGGATGGCCGTTTAATTACTAGCTTAAAACTGCAAATGATAGCATTAAATAAACTACTAAACCTCTCAATAGCCATAAAATGTCCCAATTAAATAATGTATTTAAAATAGTATGACACTCTTATTCAATGAGCTCATTTAAAGGAGCAAGCTA
Organism: Sinodicranocentrus sp. ZH6; assembly: GCA_027743935.1. NCBI lineage: Eukaryota > Metazoa > Arthropoda > Collembola > Entomobryomorpha > Entomobryidae > Sinodicranocentrus > Sinodicranocentrus sp. ZH6. The sequence continues at coordinate 33,471 of JAHZNA010001442.1, forward strand.
ATTCACTCAAATTCATTTCATAACATCCTAATTATCTTTAAGTAGTAAGTAAGTAGATCCATATAAACTGATCTGATATATGATTTGGCGTACGAATAAACTTGTGTGCCCGTAGTGTGCTTTGCAGAGAAATGAAAGTTTTATTGAACTATGGCAAAAAAAATATGTATGTACCTTCTAGCATTGTCTCACATCCTCATTTATTTGCTAAGTTTGTAACGGTGATATGGTTCTTGACCTTCTTGTGAGGTCTCATGCGAAAATCTCTTGTGAAGTATCCTACCGCGGTAAATATTATGGCATAAAGTACCATCAAGCTGTATTCGATGTGAAATGTGAGCGTCTTTCTAATTGATAATATGTCTAAACGCCGTTCAGTCAGTAGGGCTTTATTGCATGTGGTGAATCAAGAGACTAGGAGTACAGGCACAGTTATAATGCAGTTTTGAGTGGACTGGCTGTAGTCACTCGTTTGTGTAACCCCATGTGGAATGCTGTAGTAAAATTAGAGAAAAATCCTGCAATAAAATTCCAGAGATTCATTCATTGATAAAGAGCTATCGTAGAGTAATACCTATTTATATTATAGGAAATTACTTTAAGATAGAAATCAATGCTTTATTTATCTATAAAAGTGTACTGAGCTCATCAAACACGTACAATAATCGCGAGGATCACAACCATTTTAAATTCCATTCAAAATTGTGACTCACAAGCTCAAAATCGATGTAGGTAGCAGGAGTATTTATTTTTCAAGTGTTGCATGAACCGACAGTAAACTGATATTAATTGTTGAAGGTGTAAGTGAGCATTTTAACCCAACCCACACAATCAACAAAGTATAATTAATTTTCACAAAGTGTGAGATTTAATGTTTTTCAGTCTATAATTACACCTGTTTCGTTGCATCAATATAAATATAGTAGTTTTCTAGATGAATAAATGCTACACCAACCACTTGCAAAGTTCTCAACACAAGTGAGCGTTGTTGGTGCATTTTAGTTTATTTTTATAAACCACACAGCAGCATCAGGAATATACTTCGGCAATAAGTTTTTGAGATTCGAGAATTAAAAGCTGAACAGCGTCCTGGGAATAAACTTTTATACATTTATCACGATATTCATACTTCTGCAGAAGTAAGCCATAGATTATTTGCAATTCATTATGAAGTCGAGGGGTTTCAATGAATTAATCGAGCAAACTCGCTAATTGCACTTTATTTTAAAACAGAGGGATGCTCAACATCAACTCTACTTGTATTTTAATCGCTAATATACTCGAAATCATGTGTGTGCATCCAAAATCCATGTGCTTTACGAATGAATAGACACGAAAATATACGGCTAGTTAGGTACGCAACCTGATAAGTAGACAGTCAAGTCACTTGTCGGTGTGTGCAGTTTACAAACACAAACCCAGTGTGTGTGTTTACTTTTCAGTCGGTCGTGCGTGTTACTGATGCTTCTTTCTGATGCCTTTCATTCTCGTTTGCACGACTGTGCATGACTATGAATGCAAAAGTGAATGAAAAAGTGACAGGAATTAATTGTTACGTAACACTCAGCATGAATTAATCAGATAAAAACGGATGGTGCATTCTTTGATGCACAGCTCATATTCATTTGCTTTCAAGCTTCATTTTAATTAATTTATTTCAAACTGTCTCTCACGTTCGATGCAAGCAAGAAATATACACAAATAACACTGCTGTTTAATGGTATTAATTAGATGTATTATTGGCACATTGTGGTAGGGGTCTAAAGAGACATAAGTAATAAGTTGTAGGTGGTTTGTTAGTCATGAATGTACATTATATAATATTGAATATTGACCTTGATGATGGCATAGAAGAAAATATTACAAACAAAAATAGCATGTAGAATAGTAATGCATTGCGAATCTAAGTACGTACTTAACTTAAATAAAATAACATAATTTTTTACTTTTAATTAGTTACAGTGAAATGCTTGCGAAATCCGTATCAGTTTTTAAATTCCGTTTTTGCCTCATGCACAAATTTACGTGAATACCTACTCGTGAACAAGAAATAATAAAAATCATTACTTGGAGTACGCTTATATTTCCAAAAATCTAAACTGATCACACAACTTATTAGTTTTCTGGTTTTATGAAATTAAGGATAATTACATACAAGTATTTAATTAACTTTTTTTTCTAGTAAGACATACAATATGTAATGCGGTAGCTTACAAAGAGGAAAGGCCAGACAGGCTGAAATAATAACATGAACTGAATAATATGAAATGGCATAGCACACTTTCCACTTTTATAGTCCTTTATTTACCATCACTGACAATATATGTATAAAAGACCAACCATAATCATGTCTGACTCGGAGTGCGAGTCAGAAAAAAATACATATTTCTATCTTGGGCCTTTCAGATTATTTCACTTTCACGATGAAATTTTGTGTGAATATCAACAAAAGGCTTTGAGGATACAGCCTCAATGGTATAGTTTGCCTTCGAATTATTATTATTATTATTATTGCTATTGCCCCTTGTTTTAAACTCAATGGTCGAACTTAATTCATCATTGAATGGGTTGGTCTTGACGAAGCTCTTAATTGTAAATAAGTCATTAACCATTGTATTTACCTCATTGAGAGTACACTCTCTTTCTCCTATCTTACTTCTGCTGGTGGTGCTCTCATTAAGCTTTGGTCGCTCTGAGCTCATTTTTTCACTTGACGAAGAAGAAACATTCAATGTTGACGTCGCCTTCCCACCTCCCATTGCTGCAGATAATATGTTGCCTAAAGGGAGACAAAATTCTAGCTCCAAGTTTGTTGTGTTTTTTAATGTCTGTGTAAGAGTTGTGGTTGTTGTCCCTGCCGGAGATGTAGCAGTAGCTTCCTTATTGATGGTGGTTTGAACCTTATTGTTGCTACGATTATTTGCATTAACAATGCTCTCTGATGATTCAAGCTGTCCAGCTCTGTACAATTCCTCATGGTCTATGCTACTTACGTTATTAGATATGGAGACGGCTTTTCGACTCTTCTTATCTTTAAAAGAGGGGCGACTTATCTCTTCGAAAATCTGCTTTCTTTCAAATGAACGAGGTGGATATCGCATCGGCTGAAGTGGTTTAAATTTCAGTCCTTCAATTAACTCAGCAGATTCTAATGACGTTGGCGTAGATTGCTGATAACTGGGATATCTCCTCCGATACAGATTATAAAAGTCTCGGTACGAATAGCCAGAGGATGATGCAGAGGAATGGCACCTACTATACATGTTATGTCGATTCCCTCTACTGCACACGTGAGATGCAGTGGTAAATGTGGAAGGACTAGGGCTGACACTCATTTGGCTTGAGGGTGATCTCGGTGACCTTCCGTCACATTCGTCTACATCAACTTTCAAACCGAGATCACTTTCGATTTTCTCATAAACATTGCAACTACTACTGTGGCTACCAACTATATCCCTTCTCCTCCTGCCGTCATGGATAGTTGGGGTGAGGAGTCGATTTAGTGCTGCAGTAATTTCCGCATCCGCGTCTGAATGCGAGTCTGTGCATCGACCCGAGTCTGAATCTTCACGTTCTAAAGTAGAGCTTTTGCTCATGTTGGCCAATGATAGCAGAGTCAGGTCAGCGTTCAAATTCTCAATGGAGAAGGAAGTCTGCGTGGATGTGGTGGAAACCTTATTCGTGGTGAATTTTCCACCTCCAGGAGGCACACTCGTATCATTGCAATCGCCCTCATTACCATTACCCGTGCTAATTGCTCCCTTTGACGACTTATCATTTTGTGGCATCTGTTGTGTTTTACTAGTGCAAGTGTTGCCACTTCTTCCTGATTTATCTTTCTTGCCACTGCTTCTTCTCACACCTCGGAATGACAGCAGTCGACTCAGGAACGACTTGTCTGTGTAAATAGCAAACAAAGAAAAGGCGTGATAGTCAATTGCCATTATGTAAATGCATGCAGCGAACATAACTAACTCCTTCCTTCGTTCCTTCACATCCAAAAGAGAAAAAGCACCACAAAAAGGAGTATTGTATTATGTAACTATTGAACTGAGGCAGAGACCTGCTGACATTTTAGTCATTCAGAAAGAATAAAACCACAGCAATTATTTGACTCCACAACGAGCGCACGACGACAAAATTGCATAAGTGTAATTGTTACTTTGTTACATTGAACATTTACCCATTAACACTTAAGGTAATTATATGAGTAATCACAGAGCACGCTTTCTGCAACAACCCTACAACAATTAACGCTGACCAAGCAACTTTGCACTTTCCGTATGGTTTATACCTACGTAAATGTTTCAAGCCGAGAACCCTGTGAGATTTTCAATCAAGACTTACATAATACAAACAATAAGATCAACTCTTCCCACTTAATTGTAGGGTGCAGCGCTTTTATGAACTGAAACGCAGCATGAACTGCAATTGCTTATTCTTTAGAATAGAGGAAAAAGGTGTTACGGAAAATTGCATTGCAACGTACGTTTCCGTCTACGTGATAACAGCTGCTCATTCACTGTTGAT
>JAHZNA010001443.1:0-15457 GCA_027743935.1 Sinodicranocentrus sp. ZH6
CTGTTTGGTGATGAGATTTTTTGATTTTATTTATTTTATGCCTTCAAATGTGCTATGGGCTTATCCAGGTCCCTTTTGCTGTAACTTTGTTACCTTCTTGGTTTTATTATCCATGCATACGATGGCAATCATTGTTATCTGCATTGAAAAGGTCCTAAATTGCAGAAGCGACAAGCGACTAACAATTCAGATGTGAAATGGTAATCATCAGCCAAATCAAAGTTTCATCGTGGCCACTCGGATATGTGCATATTGGATAAATCGGCCTGTCAATGAAAATGGAATGACCTCAAGGCAACATCAGATCAGACATATCCGTCCTTGTTATATGGCAATATCGCATTATACAACTTGTGAGTGTATGAAATGGAGCAAGGAACATATACATATCCCAAACTTGACTAATAGTGTTAGTTTCCTTCCCTTTCTAAATAGTTTCAAAGCATACTTATCCATATTAAGGGAAGTGGTGTGAGTGTGCATGTGGCATTCCGTCTCCGTCTTGTCGTACTTCATCATATAGCAATTCCGTAATTAATTGCATTTTCTTTACACACTCCACGTCCACTCCATATACCGTGGAGTGGACCTATGTTATTATGCTTCTCCCGAATATAAATGAAGTGTGCCATTGTGCCAAAAGAGTTTGAGTAGGTCAGCAAGGGCAAATCCTTTCATTTTCATTCTCGTATATACATTACTGTACCACTATAGTTGAACTATACTACATGTCACAAACCATTTATATTTATAGTACTTTAACTTGCTTGATACGCATACGATGCATGCATTCATTCTCCAATACAGCACAAACAAACTGACTACTTGTGTTCTTGAAGTTTGTGTATAAACTTGTTTTATGTATGGGCTATAGCGCACCTTCCTTCACCCAAGTTCGCTTTCGTACCTAGCTTATTAATCTTTAGATATACAAAATACTCATATTATGCTTTATTCATCTGTTATATTCTGTAGTCTTAATTTATTTTCAGAAACTTATATGTTGTCGTATAAATGAAACACAAATAATAAAACTATTTTCAATTCATCATATATATCCAACCAAAAAATCCAACAAGCTGTCCAACAATTCTGTAAAATAATTCACTAAAACCTCTTCCTTCATAAAATCTCCACCTACATTGACGTATGAATGCATAAGCATTAATGTAAAAAGTAAATTTTTCCTCAACAAATATCCGCTCATGTTTTCGTCACACAATGTCAACTATTATGTGTCGCTTGTTAGTAACAGCGTTCCCAGCAGAAACAAATTTTCTATTGCTCTCGCCCTCCCTCCTGTTCTACAAAAGAGCACAAGTGTTTTTTAATTATTCCATGCAAAATGGAGCTCGGCTTAATCTTTTAATTCCAATATGGTCCGTCCTTAGGGACTCGGCTCATTTCCTTGAGCCTCTTAGAAAAAGCGGTAACAACACAACGTCTTCCCTTACTCGTTCGTTTACTTGAAAATTAAGAAATTTTGCAAGATTGTGAAGCTAGACATACATGAAAGTAAGTGGGCTCATCTCCCATTCCGTCCACGTCAACTAAACGCTTACCATTCAGAGCATTACGCAGGGTCGTTTCTTTTTTGCCCTGTAGCAAACTGGAAGCTGGTGGAAACGTGGATTATCTCCGGTAGACTCGTCCCACCAACAATTCTCTTTCTCTACGTTTTTTGGACATGGTCACATGGGTCCAGAGAAAAAGAAGAAAAACACCAGCTACTATCCAAAATATCTATTATTGACTATAACAATACTCTGCATATCTGAGGAGAACATGTTTACTTGGAACGACGGCTATCATCATCATCAGCATCAGACAAGGAGAAGACGAGAACGCCTATATTTTTTATATATCCATAAAAACCTTTATTCTTCACAATAAGGTTTCCCCATATCTAGCTCGAAGGCTGCTCAACGTTTTTATTAAAGTCTTTAAGGTCACAGTTTTACCCACGTTTTTCTCCTTTTCCTCCTTCCAGGATAATGACCATCCATGTCGCTATGTAGTCTTTATACTCGTAAAGTCATTTACCATGAATGTCTGGATAACTAGTAATTTCTCGTGGAAAGAGCCCTATTTAAGTAGATGACGATCTCGGCAATTTTACTTACCCAAGGGCGTACAACAACGTATACCTAAGGATGTATTCATATATCTCACAAAAAATCGAGTCAACAGCCAAGAAAAAAATTCAAATGGGGAAAAGAACCTATATTTGCTTAATAAAAAATGCTACACGCATATACATATCATGGTGATAGTTAAGTATTTGACTGAACATGAGTGCAAGATCTTGTTATATGTTTAAAGCTTATAAAATCGAGAAAAACATTCTCCAGCTTTCCTGCGTATATATGTTGTATGCATAAGTAGTGTCTTGAAATGAGATTGTTTGTGTCTTGTTAGTTGAGCAAGAGACAAAATGCGACATTGTGCTTTTTAAGTTAAGATGGGAAAACAAATTCGCAAATTGCACATGTTTGCATTCCGTTCGAGTCTGTTGTACCTACTTTACGAGTTATTACGCAAGAAAATGGTCCCTATTGGCTTACAAGTTACTTTATAAATGTTCTTTGCAATATTAGGCATTTATAGCTTCGGAAATGGTTTATGGAGTCATAGTGCGTGTATTATGACTTGAGCAACTTGATATTATGTGTATAGAGATGAGATAAAAATAAAATGTTTTAAAAGTATATTCTCTGCGAGTACTTTATGTTCTACTGCCATTTGAATCGAAAAATGTTATCATGTTAATGGCAAAGAATTTAATTTACATGACTTATAACTGGAGAATAAACAACTTTATTGTCATCAAAGCGCTTTTACCTAATTACGCAGTATTTAGTTTAAATTAGTCTCGTTCATATTTAGAAAATTGGGGTTTAATTGACATTGGCAATTTACCTTGTCAATTTAATTGGCATAATATATAATATATCTACATTTGATTTGAATTTGAAAATGTCAAGATTGTCAATATGTCAAGTTCTTTGCGAATTGAATAGGATTTTCCAACAGCTACTTATTTAGTGAGATCGAGATCTCTTTATAGGTTTATTTGAGACTTTTGGAGTAAGTCCAAGGGGCAATGTTGAACGGTAGCTGGAAAACTTGAAACACGTGTTTAGACATGAATCGGAAATTGCAGAGTACATGCCATCTAAAACGAGAAGTGTAAACTACGCCTGGAGAAGAAGCTTTCTCTACAAAGAATTTTATGGTAAAGGGGCTAGATAGCAGAGTAGAATTCACAAGCATTTAGATACTTCGTTGGCATTATATTCTCTACACTGGGCAGAATGGAACTCGATAAACTTTTGATGTCAGTCAGGTTTGTCCAATAATCGTAAGATCATTATTACATTATTAGTGTTCTATTTAGACAGCCACTAAGAGAAATTGTGCAAACTTACAAAACACGAGATTTGGTACTTTTACACAAACATTACAATTAAGGATAATGATGTTGTAGTTGTATATTTAAGTTTAATGATGTTTATGAGCTGAATGCGACGTTGCTGAAACCGTTTAAACATCAACATCATAACATAATCTTTGATATCACACAGGTAATGCGTAGGTTTGATTATAGTTAGTCTTCAAAAAATGAATGGCATGGATGAAAACTCACAGGAAATTGCAAAGGATATTATGTAATGGCACAAAACAGAAAGCATGCATTAAAGAAAAGCATGTCACTTTACCAAGAAGCACCAAATAACCATTCCTCTTCACAAATCTACAAAGACTTTATTCAATCCTGCTACAATGCTTTTCTACATTTCCCCTCTCTCTCTCTCTATGATTAAATCTCATTTGAAACTTTTATGCAACATAAATTTCATATCAGAAAATACCTCTGCAAAATAAATATTTTCTCTAACGACTACCCCAGCCAGAGAAAAGCCAAATGCCTCGAAAATGGATTTGCAACTTTCACTCAGGAACTAAACAAAATGTATGAGAACACCTTCCACAATATTTATATTTGCAAAGTTAACGCGAAAAAAGCACACTAATAGCTTATCCACTTATATAAACACATACAACTATAAATCCACCAAAACCATTCTAAAAAAACATCCATTACACGTGTAGAAGTTAGCATTCAATATAATATACCATTTCCCAAGGAATTTCTTCAAGAATCTATGTGCAAAGCCCATCTTAGGAAAACATTAAAGGTAAAATCTGTTTTGTTTACACGAACCAACTTCTCCCAAAATGGGCCATCTAACTGCCATAAAATGTAAAGGGAACTTAGCACACGGAAAAAAGATTACTTTCTAAGATCTTTGAACTTTAATAGTAATTCTTGGCAGAGAGAGAGAGCTACATTATGCAGTTGTGTGTAATGTGAAACATCACTCTTTTAACTTCACTCTTGATTCCCATACCCCTTTTTTTATTTTCCTCTTTTCAAACCTTCTATCTACTGTGTACAGTGGAGACTTTCTTATTTCATCTCTATGTCTCTCGTGCACTTGGAAAAAATAAATAGTTAACGGAGTTGGTTCTTCGAGAAATCTTTATTTTTTACTTCTCGTCAATGCTTTTTTCTCTCCCTTCTTCCCTCCGAGACCACTGAGAGAAAAGTGTACCTTTAGAATAACAGAAGGTCCACCGTAATGAGCTAGGGAATCCCAGCTTTCTACCTTTTAACGCCATACTTCCCCTGTCACATGAGCTTGTGCGAGTCCTTCAAAGACGTTTATTTTTTTCCTACCGTCACTATCCATCTTTATTTTTGCTGTGGAAAAACCCCAATGCAAAGGAAAAGGGAGGACAGTATCAATAGAAGAAGTAAAAAAAGGAGAAAGTTTAGGACCGACAATTGGATGGAAGAGCACAGGGGAAAATTTATGTTGTCCGCAATAAATTTCCAACCAAACAACCAAAGAAACAAGGGTATAGAAAAATACAGACAGATACACACATATTCTCTCAAGACTATTTTCCTCGTGTTGTGGGCCATGCCATGAATGTCCTTTTTTTGTGATGCTCTTGTGTTTTTTTTCTGGGGAAAAAACACCAATGGAAACTTGAGACTTTTAGGAGGACACCTCAGGTTCTCCTTATATCACCGGTGGTGAAAGCTATGTGAAACCATTTTGAAAAAGAAGGGTTGAACAGGTAATGCTTGCTGGTTTTTTATATTATGACATAAAATCCATTTCATTCCCAACTTCTCAAGGCTGAAGCTGGTTAGAAAAATCTTCACGAAGTTGTCAGTTCACTTTTTTTGAAGGAGATTGCTAAAATGTNTGTCAGTTCACTTTTTTTGAAGGAGATTGCTAAAATGTGAACTTCTGTTTTAGCACAGTAAATGATATCACTTCATTTATTAGCACATTCTTGCAAAAACTAAAACTATGTTAGTTTGTTAGCAGTAAAATTAAACCTTGTCAATATCAAAAAAAACATTGGAGAATCTTTTACTAGTATTTTGATTAAACTATGTTTTTCCATGAAAGGTTGCTTACTTCAAGACATGGGCTAAAGATACGGTAAAAACTCTCAAGACAAAATTCCTGCTAGTGCTAGCACATAAATACCAAATTTCTCGTAATTAATCACCTACGAAAATACCCACGCATTCTGTAAACTTTCGAAGTTGCTTCACCTTCCAAATAAATTGTTCCATGATGTGTTTGAAATTGCGGTGAATATTTTTCCATCGTCCTGTTCTTCTCTGTCTCACACTGCGTGCATTTCACACAACTCTTCGGCTTAGCTCGGAATACCTATAAAATGTCCATGTGGGAAAATTCTCCATCCCAAAGAGACTAGGTGACCATCCGGATGAAGATCCAAAGAGAGGGGAAAAATTGCCTTGAGACAAGTTAAGCAATTTATATGTTTTTGAACAAGATTTATTTAGACTACCACCTAGTTGTTCCTTCTACTAGCTGCCAGCTTCATAGCAGATGCCATTCTTTCCCCGTTTTTCTTACCTCCACACTGCCATCACAAGCAGGAAACATTCAAGCTTATATTCCTTTTTTTCTCTTCTTTTGCAAGACATAAAATGGTTGAAAAAATGGTGAAAAGACACCAACCCTTTTGCAAACTCTTACTTGGCGTATGATTCGTGGACTATAAGACATACGATGGAATGCTGTAAATTGCTTTGGGATAGCGTATTTTCCAAGATGGAACACTTCATGTCGAACAAAATTGTATGCTTTTGATAGTATATTTCCCAGCCTGACGGCACACCCGGAACTATCCTTCTTTTCCCCTTTATATATATTTCGGGGGATAAAGAGTTGAAGGGAAAAATGGGGAGTAATAGAGGCTCATACGAGCAATGGCAAGTCTGAAGGCAAACGTATGTCTCAATCATTTTTCCTCAAACCTATCACCTATAGAGTCAAGTCTTGCCCTCAACTCGGCAATTTGTCATGTGCTACACATTATTAGCTTCCTGTACCCTTTTTTTTACGCTTCGAGGAGAGAGAGGTACAATCCATACATGCTTGGAGATTTGTGTGTGTTCTCCTCTGACTTGCAGCTTTTTCTAGGATTCGACAAATGTAAGCAATAATTTGGCGGACACATATTTGTATTGTGAAACGAGCCACTTGCGAAATACTAGGGTTTGCTAGATTCTGCTAGAAAATCGGGAAAGAATAGGGTATAATTTTCCACGTAATAAGTTTGGAGGGGAAGGGTTTTCTATAAAAAATGAATTGGGGACGATGTGAGTAGTGGTTGGAATGAGTTTTGCAATCTAGTAGGAAACGACATGAAAATCGGTGAGAAAAAAGTACTTGTGTTGGAGTAATAGTCACCCTTGAAAGTAGCAGCTTTACTGACGTAAGCAGAAGGAGAGGATGAGAAATGATAACTTGATTCAATGGATGCACCCCCATGTAACTCTTATTTTTTTAACAAAAAGGGCAAACTCTGATAGGTAGAAGAAAAATTGAACTGACGCAGCGTAACAAAAATGAGTGTCTCGTTTTTTAAAATAAGAGCAATAAAAGAAGTGTCAGGATTTAAATTCAAAATAATGAAAAATTTGCTGACATTTTCAAAATTCAAATCAGCACAAGCGAGATGCTATTTGGGAAAAGTGGATGTTGTGTAGAGTATGTTTAGATTTCCTCAAGTGTGCAAATGCAGTTACGCATTTTGTCTTGACTCTTTCAACGACTGCAAAGACAATGAAGTGTTCTTCCTCTTCTCGTGTCGAGCTAGATTTTGTTGAAAAGACTTGGAACCGCGTGGAGGCGGGAGAGGAAGAGAACCTCTTGAGAGATGGATGGAATGCATAAATCTTAACTAAATGTCAGCTTTCTCGGAGAATTTCATCCGTTTTTTGGAAAATGAAACGGACGGAGTAAAAGTGGATATGGTTTATAGGCGGGGAAACGTGGGGAATATGTATGAAATGGTTGAAAGGATTTTCTTTTAAAAAAATCTAAAGATTTTTATACGGCTTTTGGGAATTGTCGGGGAGATTCTAGCGATTTCGCGGTGTGCCTCGAGTCATGTATAGTTTCGGCGGACAAATACTACTCCCAAAATTTGAACCATGGCATTTCCAGTATAACAGGAGAGTGACCGGAGAGATTCAATAAAAATCACCTGACAAACACTTGATGTTTTTGCTAGCATTGCACTCATTGCAACGAAAATAAGTAAAAAGCTTTCTGCTTGGCAGCACACAAATATACATGGTAGTCGCATCGGTTCGGTATTAATATAATCAGTAAATTTGTCTTGTCATAATAATTTGGAACATTGCTGTAGTGTTATCCCATATGCTGTACAAAATCGACAGGATTAATGTAGCCGATAATCATGTGCTTGTGAAGGCATTCACATACTATCTCATTCGTTAATATTTATACAAACGTATCATATTCATTCGTCTCATGAAACTCAACTCTTACCCAATTGATAAAAGATTGAACCTAGTTTCAGGTCTATCAGGATTGTCATTACAATGTACTAACTGTTACTAACTTGTATGGTCGTGTTAAAACGCATTTATTTCACGCATGCTTTACAATTTGCTATCGATAGACTGCGTACTTATGAAAGTAAGTTAAATCCCATAATATGTATAAATTTCATATTTACTGTTTACATCATGCTTCCATGTATTAAAAAATCGTGTTGCAATTTGCAATGCTGTAAATGCCAGTTCCAATACACAAAATAAATATTTACATACATAGGTATTAGGTCATTCAGTTGTGCAAGTTGAGATGTAATTCAGCATTTTATGAAGCGTATATCTGTGTTAAAACTTGACATTTCAACTTTGCTATTCCTAAGCTCACAATTGCTTTGGGTATGCTAAAGCCATGCGTGTGCTAATGTGGAATGCTCAAACCTAATACAATAGCACTTAAATTTAATATAATTCATTACAGGTTACTGAAAATAGTTATCATTTGAATTAATCTCCAATTGAGAAATATAAGAACATTAGAATTATGGAACCCTTTCACTTGATTTTGCTGCTAACTTGTTTGTTCTTGGGATGGATTTTGTTGCAAAAACTAATTCTATTTAGAAAAATGGCTCCTGGTGAGTCATTTCATTTATTTTAAAAAACTAATTGAAACGTTTTTTTTGCCAATCATATACATCAGTTGTCACGCATTGTTCATAGGTCCATACGGGATACCAATTTTGGGTTCAATGGTGCACCTCCTGCGAGCCAATCTCTTCGATGAGTTTCAAAAATACAAGAAGAAATACGGAAAAGTCTTTTCCTTTTCTGCCGGAAACTTTTAGTAAATACATGAAATTATCGAAAAAATGCGTAAACTCACGATTGCAAGCTAACAATATTAACCAATGCATTATCAAAAACAGTGTCACCGTTATCACGGACCATCGCCTAATTATTGATAATTTAAAAAAGGACGTGTTTCAAGGTCGACCGGATTTTGAATTTTGGGAAGATCGTAATGGAGGAAAGCGTAACCGGGGTATTTTAATGTGTGATGGGAAAACGTGGCATGAGCAGCGTCGATTCGTGCTCCGTAATTTAAGAGATTTTGGTATTGGTAAAGAGAGCATGGCTGGTATGCTCCATTCCGAACTTCAAGAGTTGCAAAATGTTCTCCGGTAAATTGATCCTCATTCAATAATTCAATCAGTCACTGAAGTGGGCAATATTTTTCCGGTTGATCACTTCCATTTAATTGAACTACAGAAAAGACATTGGACATCCGGTGAACTTAACAGGAGTATTTAATGCATCAGTTTTGAACTCCCTATGGTACATCCTCGCTGGGAATCGTTTTGACCTTGCGGATCCAACTCTTAAAAGATTAATAACGCTATTGATTGAGTGCGTGCGTTGAATATATTTTGCTATTGCACATTTATTTATTTCTTGACAGATAAAATATTTCTCGTTGTTTATTTCATTTCTAAACTCGTTTCATTTTTCCAGGAATACACGAAACTCGATTCTCTTAAACCCGATATTTTTCTTCTTTGCACCAGTAAAGTATGGTTTAGTTGGCCGGAGCTTGTACAAAAAAACTTTGGAATTCCGAGCAGAAGTCAGAATGCTACTGCATTCTGTTATTGATGAACATTTGGAAACTTACAAGGATGGTAAAATACGAGATTTCGTTGACGCGTATATCCAGCACATAAAAGAAAGCACAGATGGCTCAAGCTTTCACTCAGAAGAAGGAGGTGAGTTGGGATTAGGTTGATACATTGGAATTGCTAGTTTATTATTGACGGTAAATACATATTTTGTACGTTTTGTAGTCAAGAATCTTTATAGTGTTCTTCTGGATTTGTTCATTGCTGGCACAGGTAAAGGGTGACATTTAAATTTCATACATATTAAAAACGCATCTTTCACAAAATCTGAGCAAACACATTGTTTAAAATTTTAGAAACAACATCCACAACTCTTCAGTGGGCATTTTTGTTTTTGTGTCATTTTCCCGAAGTTCAAAAAAAAGTTCAACAAGAAATTGACAACGTCGTGGGCAGAACAAGACCCCCAAGTAGATCTGAAAAAGGAAGGTTTGTAGGTGATAAATGTACTGTTAATATTAAAATGCAAGACTGACTTTAACTGATATTTTTGCGATCTGTTTTGCTGTAGCCTAGTGTATTTGGAAGCTACGATGAACGAAGTTCACAGAATGTGCTCCTTACTTCCTATTAGTGTTTATCACAAAGCGTTAAAAGATGCAGGTATTTCCCTTTTTTTAGATATTTGTATTTTTCGCTTAAAATTAGGATGATTTTACACACGTCTCTTGTATTGATAGAAATTGGAGGCTTCTTTGTTCCTAAGAACTCAATCTTATTTTTTGCCCTATACGACATTCACCACGACAAGGAAATTTGGGGTGACCCGGAAAACTTCAGACCAGAGAGATTTTTAGACGAAACTGGAACTAAACTAATTAAGCAAGAAGCCTTTATTCCATTTTCTACTGGACAAAGACAATGCTTGGGGGAAGCTCTTGCAAGAGACACTTTATTTTTGTTTTTTGCTGGACTACTCCAATCCTTTAATTTCGAAATCGATCCAGAATCTTCCCATAAAGATTTTAAAGTCAGTCCCAGTTTTGTTTCTACCCCAAAGCCGTTCAAGGTTATTATCAAAGAACGAAAATGAATCCCCGAAAATCTTTATAACATCAAAATCTTCCTGAAATAACAAAGCTTAACTTTATTTATCCATTCAATAATCAAACTAGTGTTAATATTTTTTGTGAAATAAATGTGTACAATTTAGAATGTCTTGAAGTTTCGCAGTCCACGAAACGATCCACCTCGCATACAGTACTAATCCCTAATCCCCATCGGAAAAGCACATTCCTTTCTCACACATAGTTTCTATCTATTCAATGGCTAAGAAACGATGGCAAACCCTTTTGAGAGAAAATGTAACATCAATAAATCTACCATCACAGGAAACTAGAGCCAGCACAATTTACAGATTTCCCCAAAACTCGAATAAAAATGTACACCTCACTATCCCTCATTCCCTCCCCCATTTCAAATGTTTTTAAGTCAGCTAAAGTGTTTTTCTAAGCTGGATTGAAATCAAAAACCTCTTAGCAATTTTCACTTTCTTCCAAACTTTTTCGCCCGCTTAGACCTGTCAAAATGTCAACATTGAGCATTCGTCGAAAACAACATGAATATCACAAACTCATTTACCACCACAGTGAAAACAAGGTAGACACCTTATTTACCCAAGAGTTTTCTTTAATGAAATCTGGCTCAGTAAAAGAGATTCCCTATTTTCACATTTTCGCTTGTGTTTTCGTTGCCAACAGTTGAAATGCAATCCGTAAGAGTAAGTTTTAAGAAAAACAAGAGAAGAAAAGCGGAATTAAGACTAGTGAAGTTTTTTCCCCGTTTTCTGTTATTCTCTAAAGAATGGAAAGAGACAAGATATTAAATAGACGGAATGTTCTAGTAGCACTTATAAAAAAAGCAAAATGGGGAAAAACACGATGTGTGGCATGCTATTTCCAAAAAGCAGAGTATGTTTAGAGAAAAACCTGAGTCTCTTCTTGGATTAATCTAAATCAGGGTGTTGTTACTTTTTTCTCAGTTAACTCTCTCTCCTCTTCTCTTGCGAGAAATCGGGAAAATTCCAGAAGCATAGAGGAAGAAACAGCTGCAAATCTTGATCCACAATTGCAAACTACAAGAACCATTACTTTCAGCTTTCAAGCTCATCAAAGCTTTGTTTTGGCTCGATTCCTGGAACTGCTTGTTCCACCTCGAAAATTGATGACAATGTCAGTCTTTCTCTCTCCAACTTGAAGATGAAAACAAACAAGGGGGAAAGCTTTTTCTTCCATAAATATAAATAAGCTTGTGTCCACCTGCTGCAGAAAAGTTAGATCTGTTGTTTTTTATGTACCGTTTCTCCCTTCTTCCTTTAACACAATTTTTCCCCAACTAAAACACAAACTCTCAGATACTCTCACGTCATTACAATGAAGAACGTCTGAGTAGAAAGTTTTATAATATAAACCTATTTATAATATTGTTTGTGTGCTCAAAGTGCCCATTAGAGTTGATGGGATGAAGCTTGTATAAAATGTAATGTAGTCTCTAAAACACCTAAAGTTTTCTTGATAATTCCACTTTGCAAACAAAAAGCTAGTTGTGTGTATAGGACATAACTGGATTTTCATAAGGATAAAAGTCTAAACATTGTTACCCTTGACCTTCAACTGAGTAGTCTATATAAAAACGAACGATTTTTGTTGGAATGGTTAGCTAAAAGCGAGGACTAGCCTGTATTAAAATTTTATCGTTTTTAATTTTCCCTTGAATTTATTTATAACATAACGCTTTCGTGAAAACTTCAAAGCTAAAGTGGCTATGCATAAACACCTGTATTCAGATCAGCTTCAGGTACACAAAAAGCTGGATTCGTTTGTCGCAAAGCGCTATAAAAACTCCCCTGTAGCATAAATACGTTTCAACTGTAAGGATATAATTAATAAAAAATGACTATGCGGATGAAAAGTAGTGCAAATTATAAGGAGAAGGAAGTGTGGTGAAACTTTCTTAAAACCTTTTAAGATGATTACTTCAGCAATTATGTTCATTTTTCTCCTCTCACATTGCCACTTGTGATGGGAGCACCAGGTGAAATGATGAATGCAGCAATAATTTCTAGTGTGTATAACAAAGCGAGTGAAATATTACACATATTAAAAAAGTTCCCTCACCGGCCATTTTCATTTCACTCATCTGCTCACAAAAGGCACTAAAGCCAATTATGTAAGTGCTTATGACTTCTCATGAATGCTAATTACCATCAAACTACAACACATTAATGTGAGGTTTACTTTGCTCCACGTTTTCAATCCTAATGTGTGCTTGTAATGTCATGCAACCAGCCCACTGACATGGTTCTACTTAAAAGGAAATGCAATTTCACACAATTACATTTTCTCTGACATGGGCTATTTCTTGGGTTTTGCTAGCATCAAAAGAAACGTCCTCAAGGCGCTTACAAATTGACATAAGTGAATGTTCGCACGGAAAGAACCTTTTGAGGAGAAATAAAGCACGTTGGCACGCAAACCGACAAGGAATGAAGTGACAACCCTCGTGAAAATAAAGATGTAGGTATCTATCTCCTCTCAAAATATATTTGCATTCATCTTTGTAGATTTAATGCACTGGCTGGCATCAATCCGCGACTATCCATTCCATTTTACAATCCTCAAAGCGAGAGCTACTCTTGCAGGAAAAGTCGTGGAGGATCTTGGCTAAATCATTAATCAAATTGGATTTTGTCGGATGTCACATTGGCAAGGTTATTTATTATGATTGCGAAGATTTCTCAGAGGGTGAGGTAGAAAGGGAAAGAACCGTAAAGTGTGCATATGTGTATGTTTGCAAGCCTCCCACATCCACACGTATTTCCATACTTCCTTTCTGATCTCGCGATTCGCCTCGTTGAAGACTTGTCTAGAAGTATTAAACAGGGCCGAGCTGTAGATAGGATGTCTCTGAGAGAAAACGCTCCTCTATCAACTTATTCCCAAACGATTTTCAACAACCAGCTGGCATGCTTGTGCGACTCGTGCATCATTGAAAATCCCATGAAAGGTTGGCACTTTCGGAGAGAAATCTGTTTTATTTTGAGAGTTTTTAAAAATATTGTCTTTTTTCACTCGACAGCCTAGTCATGTTTTTGTTTGCGTACATATGGCTGGTTACAGAGTCACGGGCTACGAAGGACTATTTCCACCATTGTATATTTGTCTGACTTTCTAAATGTACACATATCTGATATGTAAATCTTTAATGGGGAAAACAACTTGGATTTCCTACCGGTCGCATTTATAATATATTCGGATCTGACAGTCGGTTGCGCTCCTCTTTGTTTGTTGAAGGTTTTACAGAGTTGCATGATAAAATTTAGCGATGAAATAAATTGCCTTTGTAAGAATGGACGTGCTATCAATCAAACTTTGCAAGACAGCTCTTGTGAACTCATGCATGTAGCCTTGGGATAGAGCAGATGGTCTCTTATGTTAAACCTGTTGTGCAAGGATTTGACGGATGACACTTTAAACTCGCCTGACACAAGTCATCTTTAGTAACTTATTTGGACTGATAGCGGGTATTCTCACACTTTTAAGTTGGGCTTGGGCTGCACAAGCTCGTTATCTGATTTCAAGTAAGTGTGCTATGAAAGTGTCAAATTTCTAAACCTTTTTATAACTCGTTTTACGAGGCTAATTTTAAACAGTGATTAGGATAGATTGAAGGGAGGAAATGGTAGAAAATGTATTGTACATGTGTGGATGCGTGTTTAGTTCGGATTTTATTTGGCGTCTATGGGCAAATATTTAAGTACATATATTTGTGCTTTGCAAGACGGAATCTAAAGATTGACAAATTAATGGTTAGAGTGACACTGATAAATGTCTGGTTTTTCCTATATCTTTGTGTATCCATACAACACTAGTTTCGTGGGAAATCCAGGACTTTCCCCATTTGGGTGGAAAAGTAGGAGAAACTTTTTCACTGCATCTGTCTATTATAATATAAGTACATAGTGACTGCTTCCTGTGCGAACTGTCAAAGTAAGATACCTACATGTGGTATTAGAAAAACGAAGTTTACCACCGCCTCTCCCCTTATTTATTGTGTCTCACTAGAGACTCCGAACTGAGAGGGTTGACCCTTAAGTGGAAACAGTCAAAACACATCAATCCTAGGTGAAAGCGGTAAAAAAATCATACTCAGGAATCTGGATCCTTTTTCGAGGAAAAGTGATGTTTCCTTTATTTGTGGGATTATTGGGAGATGTCTAGTGCCCCGCCTAATATCGTGTGTGGCTCTGAAGCAAGAAAGGTATTGTGTATGTTTAGATTGTTACCATTATGGGCAGGGATATCTCCACTTGTTTAGGTTCAAATGAAAGCATTACAAGATTAGAGTTTATAGGATAGCTAAAGTATATCAAAGTGTCAACTTTTGTCAGGTTGCACTGAATCGTAATGAAATGAAATGTGCCTTGTTCATAATTTACATTGTAATTTCACCAATTATTCCCATGCAAATTTTAATGTAATTTCAGTTCACAAAGCTCATAAAGAATTAAATTAGCGTATATAAGCTGGCCTACTTTTATTACAGAGTGTATTATATCGTGACGTATGGTTTTTTATTTGGATAAATGTCAGCATTATACAAGAGAAAATTATTGCTTTCTACGATTTCATAGTTAAATTAGTTATATTAGGTTTCTCAAGATAACGACTATTTCCTGTTTTCAGCTATTATTTAAGAACCTATTAGACAATCAGTTATAATTTACACAACCGTGTCCGTATAATATGCCACCGTGGGATTTAGAAATTTGCATGTATCTTGTCATGTGTTACTAGATATTTTCACGAAAGAAGTTATTTTAGATCCATTTTAAAAACGCTACAATATTTAAATAATA
>JAHZNA010001444.1:0-12871 GCA_027743935.1 Sinodicranocentrus sp. ZH6
TCTTCTCAGTCATAAACTAATTTTCAAATCGTTGACGGGAGAATACTCTTATTTTTTTGTGATGTCAATCATCATCATTTTGAGTAGGAGAGTTCAACAAGTTTTCTTGGTTTTTTTCTCAGAAAAACGGGAAACAATTCTGTTTTATAGTTTGCTCGCAAAAAAAATTCACACAATTTTTTTCTTTTCAAACTTTCTTCAAAGGAACGTGCAAGCAAGTGCGTCGAACCGTGTGAAAATAAGTATTCTTAGGAAACAGGATAACTTCCTGTGAGCTGTAATAACATTTCTTAAGGGAAGTTGTCTCGATGCGTATTCATAAATACGCATAACACATAAAAATGAAAATGGGAAGAATATACTTAAGACAAAAGAGGATCTTACAGTGCCAAGTTGTTTGGAAGGCGACAAAAGAGGATGACGATGGGATGACATGCACACAAGCATTTCCCTCCTATTTTCTCTTTTCTACTTTTTCCTCAAGGGGATTTGTTCCTTGTTTTTAAGGATATTTTCTTCCATCTCTTTAAGAAAATGCATCTTTAAAAAGGAGAAAAGTGCCAAAACCATTTTGTCCCTAGAAGAATGAGGAAACACTTCCAACTTTTTTTGTGGGGTTGTCATTCTTATAACAAAAGTTTTAAAAGTTTTGTCCTCTCTTCTAGAAATAAATGGATATTATGCAGTTGCGGGGGAAAAACTTTCTTTAAAAAAATAAGGCAAAGGGAACTTCTTTTAAAAAATAAAGATTGCACATTTCCTCTAAAATGATATTGAGACTCAAAAGAAAAGATGTAAAGTGGATTTTTTTCTGTCACAAGCTCCCACACAAAAAACTCGATTCTCACAAACTCAAAATGGAGCTCTCTCTCTCTGAAAGTATGAAAGGGGAGGAATCCTAAACACAATAACTTTATATGCCTACTCCCTTCTCTCAGAATATTAAATAAACAGAGAGAGAGAGAGAGAAAATTCCATAACTTTCCAAAGTGGGAACAGAGGATTCCAGCTTGAACTCAAAAGATGCAGTTAGTTTTTGTGGTAATTGCACCCCACTCCAGGGTTCTCTCTGGCTTAAACTTTTTTCCCCTAGTTTGTCTCGTCCCTCATTCCATTTTAATACTAGTTCATATTTGACCCTAAATTCATTCGATTCTATCCCGAATGCGGTAAAACATTTCATTTTCCAGCCAAACCAAACCCCATCCAATTTTTTCAGAGACGACAACAGTTCGCATCTATTCTCGGAAACACATTCATTTACTGTCGCTAATGTAATAACTCAAATCACTTGTCGACAGAGCTCGCCCTTTATAAAATATTAATTGTATATGGAATAATGTTTTAATCAAGTGAATTGGATGGAATCTCTCGTCCAGGCTGGAATCCAATTTTAGCTGGAATTACAAAAGGTTACATTTATCAAATCACAACAAGCTCGGACATGACAAAAAATATAAAAAAGTGAAACAAGAGCAGAAAGGGAATTGACTGTGTTTTATTTTTTGTTGACATTTTTTCTCCTCTCTCTTCCCTCTATTATCAAATCACAACAAGCTCGGACATGACAAAAAATATAAAAAAGTGAAACAAGAGCAGAAAGGGAATTGACTGTGTTTTATTTTTTGTTGACATTTTTTCTCTCTCTCTTCCCTCTTGTTTGAAAGGGGATACTGCCTATTCAATTTTTTTCCTGGATGTTCCTTTTTTCTCCATGTGAGGGAGTTTTGTTGACAAAATGAAATTCATGTCAACATCACTTTCCCGCTAAAGGTCTGTCTGGTTGATTTCGGATAAACATACATTTTCTCAGAGACTTCAGGGACGGCGGGAAAAGCTCAAAAGGAAAAGGAACAGATGCTGACCTGGATCATGAAAAAAAATCCTGAACAAGTTTATCCACAGTGGGAGATAGGTGTGGAGATATGATATTCACTATATATTTCTATATCCACTTCTCCTTGTTGGGTCTTTCAACTTTATCTTTTTTTTCTCTCTCTCTCTCTCTTTAAAACAGTTTTCCCGTCTGGAGAAAAAAGGAGCTACTTGACAAACTCATTGTTTTCCCACTTTCCCCTTCACTCCGATTCTTGAGCCACTTGGCTTAAGTATATCATCTGGAGAGATGTTACAAAAATGGAGAGAAAACTAGAGTTTTTTAGTTTTGAACAAGTTTCAGCATAAATACATGTAAAAAGAAGAAACATTCTGGGCATGTATCAATATCCATCTGAAAGAACACACACACACACTTTTTGTTTTCTCTGAGAAAAAATATGTACATACGTCCTCACACGGTATGGATCTTCACGTCTTCAAAAGATTTCACTCTTTCTTTTCTCTCCCTGGATAACATTGCTACAATGGACATGTCAAACGAGATCAGTTAAATAGATGGCCCCTGGAGAAACTACTTTTTTCCCTCCTCCTTCCCTCTCTTCTGTAGGGACCACACACGTAGAAACAAGAAGAAGAAGAAGAAAAAACTGGGTAACTGCAACTGAAGACGTTCCCAGTGATACACTTTTACAAAAACATCTTCACATCTTTACTCAATATCCTTTAGAGTGTATACCCTCGTGTGTGTGTGTGTGTAGATGAGGGTGGCTGTTTCTCTTTTCGACAAAATGTCTTTGTGCGTCTTTTTCTTCTATATCCCCAATAGATTTTTTCTTATGCACTTTTACTTTTTTTGCAAAAAGCTTGGCCCCGTTTCCATTTTTTTCTTGGAGGTTTGCCCGCCTCTCTTTTCTTTTTGGAGAGAGAACTCCCATGAAGAAAAAAAATACATACATTTTTTGTGTACAATCCAAAGCTCTTTTGTTTGAACATGGAATACCATTCCTGGACAGAAATTATGTCTTTTTTTAAAGGATAAGGGTTAGCCAGAGAAAAGCATGGGGAAATGTGTAGGAGGGAGAAAAAAATTGCAAGACCTACTTTAGCCAACTATTTTTTTTTCGAGATGATTTTTTTCCAAAAAAATCTACCTTTATCCTTATGGATGGGTGGAACATGAAAAAAAAGTAGAGATGACGCGTTACCTTTCCCGCTATCATATCCAAATCCACTTGAAGCTAGGAGCCAGAGCTAATTCCCAGTTTCAAACAAAAACGAGAGAACACACACGAAGGGGAAAAGTTAGGTAAAGAGTAATCATCTTATCGTAAAAAATATACCATCTTTTTTCCTCTTCATAGAGAACAACATGGAAAAGATGCTCTTGAGGGGGATACCAAGTTGACAAAAAGTTTTTTTGCTTCCTTCTTTTTTTTAGTAGTTTTGTCCAGGAGAAAAAATAAACTCTCTCGTACGTGGGCTAGTTCATATGGAGAGTATTGAGCTTCAACACTTGAGCAGAGACAAGATGATAGGCACACATTCAACTTTAATATGCAAACTTGATGTCGCGTCCCTGGAATTTTTTTGGTTAGGTTATATCCTCTCCTCTATATTTGTGAGTTTGAGGGGAATTTTTTATGATCTTTCTTCCAAGTTGGGAAGGAGATGCAATAGAAGAATCTTTTTAAGTATGCAGACCATGTCATGAGTCATGAGCAAGTCAAATCAAGATAAATGCGTAAGTATTTGCATGGAAGATGGGTGGTCTTGGTGTGCTCAGACTGAGTGAATGCAGATGAATGAAGAGAGAAAATTCGGGTAAAATCATGCCAAAGATAAAGTCAACTTTTCCCTCTGGATCCTAGTTTTTATTCTAGTTTTATATAAAAAACGGATAATTTCAGAAATAAAAAAAGCTGGACAGGGAGAAGAAATCCTCATGACACTGTTTCAATGTGGTAGGGAAACTGCACTAAATGCAAAAAGCTAAAGGGATAAAAAAAAAGAAGATAATCAATACTAAAAGGCAAGTTTTTTTTTCTCTCTCTCAAAGTCTCTGAACTAGGTTGGTTTTAGAACCCCTTTTCCGATATATATTTTTGAGAATGATCAATACCCTCGTGAATGGGACCACCCACGGAGAGAAAATGTGGATAGTGATGGGTAAAGGATGGGATGAGTGAAAGGGACTATTTTTACGAGAGTCTGAAGTCTGAAGCTTTTCCCACTCACAAACCTAGACACTTTTACCATCACTTTTTTCTCTTTTTTTATATACGGAATACATCAATAAAAAAGTAGGTAAAGAGTATCTCTCTCCGAGAGAGAAAGAAAGAAAAAAGTCTGCAAAAAAAGTATCTTTTGAGAAGATCTACATACCACACTATATAGCTTTTAGATATTTCCACGAGTTGTAATTCGGGTTTGTTGAAAGTAATCAAAGAATTGTATAAAGCTTGAAGAGGAAAAACTTGGAAGAATCATTCTGCATATATTTGTCTTGAGTGGGAGACAACTACACATCTATTTTGTAATTAAGATCCAAAAAACTTTTTTCCCTCTGGAGTGCACCCTCCAAAAGTGTACATCTGGAGAGAGGGGAAAATGTAGGGAAAACTAGGCTCAAGTTGTAAATCGCCAACATGGCATATTTATACTCCAGCTGTTTTAATGAAAAACAAGTAATTTCCTCTTTTGGGAAGAGGAGGAGGAGAAAGCTAAAAACCTTTCGTTGTTTTCTCCCTCTCTGATCTCATCTTGTACTCTTTACAGACTCCCCCTTTTAGAAAAACAATTTTACTCATAATTGTATGCATTCCGTGTAATACAATATATTTCCTTTTATGCATAGCATTTATCAACTTTTACAACCTCTCCAGTCCCAAAATCTCTCTCCCTTCTATAGGGGGAGGAATGCTGGAAAAAAGATATTAAACTCCAGAGTACAGTGAGTACCTTTCCTGTATTATATTATTACGTAGTGAAAAATAACTGCAAATTTTCACATGTGTGAAGCAAATTACATTTCTCTCATGTTACCAATTTACCTACTTTCCAGACACAATGCTAGACAGCTTCATTTTTTCGCTAGTCTTTTTGAAAGGATGGGTTGCTGAATAGGTGCCAAAAAGTTGTCAACATTTTTTATCCCTAGTTGTACGTACTTCACTTGTCTAATGACTCTATTTTGTAAGGACTTTTACAAGGCTGTAATCGGAGAAAAAAAGTTTTGAGGATGACAGGAAAGGACCTCTTGTGACGGGTTGAAGTCATTGTTATACCTAAACGGAAGTGAAAAGTCACTGCTCCCTGACATTATCTGGGGAGACATCCACTATGTAAAATATGTTAAGAAAATGATACATTTTTTTGTCTTGGCTGCGTAAGCAAATTGACGGGAAGGCACCTCTCTGCACTTAAACCTCTACTGAGTATATTTCCAGTTTCCCATCATAAATATCGAAGTTACTTTAAAGTAAAGTGGGATAAGAGAGACTAGAGAAAAAGAAGTTAAAATAAGAGGATGAGTACCCAAAAATGTGACCTACAAGCATACCCCAACAAAGCCCGGTTGGGCGGTCAACTGACAAGTTGTTGGCTCAAACACAGAGGTTGGTTGTCGAAAGGGAAAAAAAGCAGAGATTTTTTCTCTATTTTTTCTTGCCTCCTTTCTCCTCACAATTTCCAGTCGTTTAACATGTTATCATATGCTAAATATTAGTAATAGTGTAATATAGAGCGGAAGGAGAGGGAAAAAAAGCGGGCTCATAAAAGCATAAAATTATTCCGGAAGGGAAATTGCTTTCCTTCGTTTTCACTTTTTTCTCTCGTCTTAAGAGACGATCTGTTTATAGCCATTTTCTTCTCACAATGACATAATATAGTGGAAAAATGTGTGCCGAAGAATAACTGCCTAGTCCATTCAGCACTTCATAAGACGCATAATATTCTGAGGAATAAGACGTGTGTAATGTGTAGGTTCTCATTTTCAACAAGCGAGAAAGAGAGTGAAAGCTATCAGAATAGCTTTTCTCCTTTTCCCCATGTTTATTTTTTTGCCTTCTGACTTTTTCCTCATGTTAAAGACTCCGAGTATCACAATAGTCATCTCATTTGTCGACTTGAGATATACATTTTTCTCCGTTTGCTTTTCTTTTTTTCTCATTCATTCCAATTTTGCAAGGAAAGCTGTAAAATGGAGAAAGACATGACTGCATAATATCCCTCTTGTTTTCTTTTCTTCACTTCATTTCATCCTTTTTTCATCTCCATTTAAGTGGCATTTCTCCTCAATTTTCCATATACACATAATCATAAGAGGAGGAACAAGTGAAACATTTTTTTCACTGTCTTGAATAACATTAAAGTCAAGTAGGAACGGGATTGCCAAGGTCTGGAAAAAGTTACTTGTAAAGCTTGACACGAAAGCGGAGAAGAAGAAAATAACAAAATTATGCCAACTTTCAAAATAGCCTAGTTTCTCCATTTGTATTCTTTCCAGTAATAATAACAACAGGGGTGGGTTATGCTATCTTATGCATAAAAAACCATGTAGTTCATGTCTCATTGTCATAATCATTCCTTTTCAAACTTCATTCTTCCTCTGGATCCAATATTGCGCATAAAGAGGAGCAAATTTGGAGAGAAAATGATCATTTTTCCTGTGCCCTTGTTGTGTATATTTTTTATTCCTATTTCGTAACCAACTGGAAGACGAGAAAAAACTGGATTTTTTTTCTCCAGCAAAAACTATTCTCATATCGTCATCATTAGCAGTTCAGAACTGTCTTGACATGTAAACTTGTCCTTGTGACTTTATTTTATCTCATTGCTAGTCCTTTTCCAACTACGTCAATTTTCGTATCGTTATTTTTTTGTCCTGGAGTCTCCAGTTAAAAGTATGAAGAGCAACTGGATCCTGTCGCTGTGTCCCTAAGGAATTACAAATTGCTATTAGGTTACATAATTTTCTTTTTCCCCCGACAACCCCTTTTTTTGCTGATGGTTAGAAAAAGGAAATTTCTAATCTTGTTCTGTAGAAAAATATATAAGAGCTTTTGTAACCTCTTCCGGAGAGCCTTGAAGAAAAAAAGTTGAGTAGTATCGTATGGATGTTTCTAATACAATCTTAACATTTCAATTTGAGATTGCCTTGAAGACAGACAAAAAAGTCCCTGTAGTGACTTACTTCTGTTTAAGAAGGGGATTTGCTCTTTCCTCTGGAATTTTTTTAAACTCTTTTCTCGAGAAAATGGGAAAACCAAAGAGATTTTTTCCAAGAGTTTCATCGAAACGGTCGATTTAGTTGACGTCTTTGGTGTACATGCAAGGATGAGTGAAGCAAATGGATATTTTTTCTTTGATGCCTTAAAACTAGTAATATCATCTGCTGTCTAAAACTTTTTACATTTTTGTTACTTTTCTCTCATTTTCCTGGAGATATCGTCATCATGTTTCCTCATTGGGTTTCCAAACAATCCAGACAATCGGACTGGAAACGTTTTTTGTGTCTGCTGTTGTGCATCACTACATGCTCATGATTGTAACAATAGAAGAAAAAAACAATGGGATGATGACAAGTTCTTTGGGAAAAGGAATATATTCCTTCTTGCTTCCGGAATCCTTATTGGTTCCTTTTAGGGATAAAGGAATATTCTACTTGCCGCGGGATTTTTGAAGCTTTCAAACTTTCCCGAGCTTCCTTCCTTCGTTGTATTCGATATTTGTTAGATTCGAGTCTGCGTTTTTCTGAAAGCTTTGACTAGACACTAGATAGGAGGTTGATTATGGTAAACTGGTATGTAAAACTTTTGAATCACAGCACCCCATGTGGTTATACTAAAGAGGGAAATTTAAATACCCATGTTTACTTTACAACTTATCCACTATCACAACATAGAAGGGAGGAATTTATCTTATCATCAGTTGACCTGAATAAATCACAGTTTTGGAAGAAAAGAAGGCCACCCAATTTTCGGATTTGTTTACCAAAGTGGAATTAACTGTCAATTAACAGACTTTATCACTTTGCCAATGAGGATTGGCCTATTTTTCCGTCAAAAGTTTACTCTGCCTTGTGTATCTTTTCCCAATAGGAATAAAACAATCTACGAGTTAATTATTTTTAGAAGAAGCCAAGTCGCTCATCCATGTTATCTAATTCGACTTCAAGGAGGTTTGATGGCGTGTGCAGTAATAATCCTACAGTTGAGGTTATATTTCTTGTCAAAATTTCGTTAACTTATGACAGTCATTTTGTAGTTGTTAGTAGGTTATATCTTTATTCGACATCGAACCAATTGTAAAATTCCCTTTATATTGACTGTTGACTGTGCTATATGAGGATAGAGGAGAAAAGCGAGAGGGTGACTAGGAATGTGAAGTTGTTCATCCGGAAACTCCTTCATCCTTGAGCCAATCATGATCCTCCTGACTCAAGCAAATGAAACAAAGCCGATAAAAGTATTTTATGATGATTTCCCTCGGAGCAATTGCTGTATCAGGGAAAACAGTCGTCAGCCTGGAAATACGGGTATACGGATTGTGTGTGGTGGAGACGCCAAAAGAGAAAGCAAGCTCGAGCTGCTCCTCTTTCTCTCTCTCTCTCATCTTCTTTGATATTTTCTTGTGTATGTCAGCATCAGACCGTTTGTCTCCTCTGATGAAAATTCCACAGGAGGAAGAAAATAGCCTGAAGGTGGATACACACACAAAAAGTCATTTTCTAATCCGAACACACCAGCCCTCTCCCTCTATATATCACATTTCATTGGTACAATTTCAGCTATAAATGAGCCCGTCTATCTCTCTCCTCGGCAGTGTTCATCTTCCAGAAAAGAAAGTAGTAAACGTTGCCAATAATCCAAAGAGTTGAAAACATTGGGAAAGAAAAAGGAGGAGAAAATGAAGAAAATTGCGATGATAAAGATACATTGTGAGATGCAAATGGGTGTAGATATGCCCTGGATAACGACAACTGGCACATGTGTCTACCGACAATGGAGAACATGGCAACTTTTCTTCTTCTCTGGGTATCTCTCTCAACCCTAGAGACTCTCAAACTGAAACTTGAGTTTTATTCCTGAAAAAAAATACTTAGACATACACATACACACACGTATTATATATAAATGTTGTATATATATATATATCGAGCTACAATCATCCATGTCATAAGCCATCAGGATTTATGAGGTAGTTGGCAAAGAAAACAGGGGAAAGGCTGGAGAATCCTTGTACTCCAGGAACTCACTCACACTCAAGTGAAAACAAAATAAGCCATTTTCATCTTTCTCCAGCGAACAAATGGTGGAATGTAGTACATGTACATAAATACACTCCATTTACCACCAACCTATCTCTCCTCCGATATCAGTTACATTCTCTCTCTTTCTCTCCCTCTTGAAAAACTCCAGTTTCCAACTCATCTTCCCTTTTATGCCCTTGTCTATTGGCAATCAAATGGGATCTTAGAACAAAGTAACGTGTGTGTGTACATTTACACCAGTTCGTATTGCATTGGCAGCCGGCCTTCTCACAAACAACCCAGATATATCTTTCGTATTCAGTGTCTCATCGTCTCCTCCTGCATCCTTCAGAATGGGATGCCAAGGCTTGTTCTTCATTTTAATGGTTTTAAGTGCACAAAGAAAGTCAATGTAATGCTCTCACTCTCTCTCTCTTAAAATGAACCAACACCGAGGCTGGAGTAATTCACAAGAAAAACATTAAAAAGCCGTTAGACTCATTTCATAACGTAATCTTGTTGAAGAGGAGAGAGAATCTCCTAAAAACGACTTCATCTCCATGAGATGATGATGAACCAGTGTATCATACAAAAGGATGTGGTAACTATACCCTATCATCCAGGAGGAGCTCATGAGAGCATTAAAATCCACTAAAAAGCTAAAGGATCGCTGGGAGCAGTGACAGAATTTTCAGATACTCTTCAAACTCCAACATCCTCTCATATATCCCTAATATTCCTCCAAGAGAGAGTGAGTGGGACAGGGAGAATTTTTTTATCAAGTACAGATTGTCATTACTCTCCCGTTTTGGTTTTATGCATATTATCATCCCAGTTTGGTAATACAGTTGTAAAGTATACATTGTTTCCTATGTATTTTTTCTCCTATATTCTCCTTAAGGGTTGTAGGCTACGTAATAATAATAATGTTGAGAAGAGAAAGGAGCGGATATGTGAGGACATTATGAGCGTTGATGAGCGACCTTCCTAATCCTCCAAAGCGTAGTTTGGATTTTATCCTTGGAAAATCATCATCATCCTTCTAGTCTTAAAAACTTAGTTGAGTTAAGCTCCACACTCTTGAACAGGGGATGATGTTGGGAAAATTTGTGTGTAAAAATAAGGTATATGTATAAAGTATGGGAATATGATGGCTTTATGGCATCTTCCTCTGGTCCTTTTCAAAAGCTCAACCTTTTCTCGCTGTGATACTTACATCGCGGTTGAATCGCCCAGCTCCCGTTTGTCACGAGCATTGTGTTGCAATAATGGTTTTGTTGTGAGCACTTAAATTTCCATCCATTAATCGAGATGATCATTTTCTCTTTGAGGATTTACTCTCACACTTTCCCTTCATACAAGAGTAAAATCCTACCTATGTTTTTCCCTTTTCTTTGGAAACAAAAATATGTATAAGGGGAGAATAAAAGAGAAGGGATATTTTATGGGAAAGTTTCATTTCTCTCTGATGCCTCCGTCCTGTTTATTGTTTTGGAGGGATGACAACATCCATTTTCTTATCAAGTGTTGTAAACCCCACACTCATGTACGACTTTCTCCACTTTCACCAATCCGTTTTTTGTGTTTCGTTTTGTGTATTGGGAAAGTGTCTGTTTGTGCATATGAGAGTGGAAATAAAACATCTTTTGTTATCACTTTCTCTCTAGTCAGCAAAGTTGGCATTCCAGTTGTACAATTTGTAGATTACAAGAGAGAAAGGGAAACACGCGTTTTTCTCTCTTCTATTATCCCATCCATTGTTCATCTTCATTATCGGCCACTTGAAACCTTTTGTATTAGGAATTTATAATGCCATTGGGACTCCGTCTGGAATTAACTGGGAAAATTAAGTTTTCTCCTTGTTTCTCCATTTGTGTGAAAGTTACACCATGGAGGATACCCTGTTTTCCTCCAACCAGACGGTGTCTTCTATAATATGAATGGAGAAAACTCTGGCAATATTTCTATTCACCACCACATGTGTGATTCACTCTCTTGATAGCATCGTGTGTGTGGTCTTGGAAAAACAATGTATTTATTTGTCGACTCTAGCTCAAATGAATCTAATGAAGAAAGAAAATTTCAGAATGAGTAACCAACTTTCTCCAAGACAAAGAAAATTTCCTATAAAAAAACTTTTTCCTTTTGGATTGGGAAATATTGCTGAAAGCAAGAAAAAAATGCTACAAGAAACTTTTTTCCTTGCAAACTTTATATGCAACATTTATAACATACACATTTTAGCATGTTTATCTCCTACAATGTTTTATACTATTTTACGTCTCCTCAACTCGGGGAAATTTTTTTCCATCTTTCTACTCTTTTTTCCAGGAAAATTGACGAGTCTTTCGGGACAATAATAACTTTTTATTTCCCATTTCCTCTCTACATCTCCATCAGCTCCATCATGCCTTTCTCTTGGAAAGCTTGATTTAATCAATAAAAAAAGGCTCCACACTGGGAAAAAGATTTTACAAATATTTTATACACAGCTTAACATAAAACCTGTAATTAGCTACTCACTTGTTTTCAATTTTCATCAGTTTTCCCTGAAAATCTTCTAATTAACGTTGCTTAATGAGAAACTTCCAGCCACTTCAATTAGCTCCTTTTGTTCTGCCCTCGAGTCTGCGAAAGGCAAAGAAATAAGTATTAAAAATTCCACTCATTCCAAAAATTACAGACTTTTTTCTTCTCGTCTACAAAAAAAGAGTCATTCAGCCTCCCCATGATTTTCCTCCTCCCCAGAACAGTTAGTTCAACGACCTCAGATTAGCTAAGTGAATTAAAGCAAGGGCCAGAGAGAAAGATGCATATTATGAAGGAAAAGGGGTTTTACTGCTTTTTCCTCTTAATGGGATGTAGATGGGCACAAGTGGTTTCCACTACACAATCCCTCTTAATTGCTCCCTTTTACCTAACACACGCAGAGTCGTTATTGAGAGAAAATCCTAATCATCTTCCTTCCATGCCTGTTGAGTCATCCTTGAGTGATGTGTGTGAGAAGAATACTAAAATGAGCGGATTTTATACGGTTATACTCCGCTGTAAATAAAAAATTTCTCTCTCATATTACGACTCATCTCTTGGTTCACTTTCTCGCTTTCTCTACGTGTGGTGGTGAAAGTGTAAATAACTTTCTAAGAGAAACACAACCTCTTGTTACAAACCTAATCTGACTAATGGCCAATGCTACTTTAGAAAATCAAACCTAATCACATACCCCACTTACTCATCTCATCTTCATTGTTTCTTTTTATAGTGCAAAAGCAATCTGCATCCAGACTGAGTTCTTTATTCTTGGAAAAAAATTTCCAGTTAGGGGAAAATGGATTTTTACTGTATATACTAATCCAACTCTGTAGGATTTTCACTCCTCCCTATTAACTCTAATCGTAACTGGTGTAGTTGTCTCGAGAGAGAAAGTGAAGGGCACAAATATCTCTTACAATTTGCCCAGATTGAAAAAAAAATCCCCTTTTTGTTGAAAGGGTAGATTTTGTTGGGAAAAAGCTTTAAAAAGCTATGGCCCAATTGGGAGCCTCTCTTTAAGGTAATGAGAATGATGAAAGCTCTCAAAAGAAAGAAGCAAAAAATGGGATTTTTTGAGGGGAGAAAAATGTTCCACCTTAAATATGGAATTTTTACGGAATAAGTAAAAAAAATCTCTTTTATTACCATAACCGGATATTACCCTGAAATCTAGAGCAGGATTTATCCTTTGCAAAGGAACCTTCAAAGTCAAACATATTTCCGGGAGATTATTAAATTAAGTGGAAGAAA